>ML811585.1:76321-103007 GCA_009831015.1 Picea engelmannii | reverse complement strand
CATCTCACAAATTAAATGAATAGGGTCCACTTTAGGCACTTTCTCACCCCTTAGGCGCCTAGGTGATGAGAAACACTTACCTAGGTACTTTTCAATTTAATTTAACACTCCCTCTTACTGAGGAAAGTGTTACTCACCACTCCAAGCTTGTCCCTAAAAAATACAAACTTGACTCTGCCCAATGCTTTGGTGAGTATGCCTGCAACTTGCTCATCTGTAGATATGTACTGTAGCTCCACTGCTTATCTCTGAACATAGTCACGGATGAAGTGATAACAAATCTCGATATTCTTAGACCTATCATGAAAAAATGGATTCTCCGAGAGTTTAATGAAACTTTGATTATCACAGTAAGTCAAGGTAGGCCTCAACTGCACACCAAACAATCCCACTAGCAACTTACGAAGCCAAAGGGCCTCACAACTGGCCTAACTGGTCACCATATACTCAGCCTCTGCAGAAGTCAATGCCACTGACTTTTGTTTCTGACTGAACCAAGACACAATTGTTGAGCCCAATTCGAAACAACACCCTGAAGTACTCTTCCCATCACTGACACATCCTACCTAATCTGAATCTGTATAGCCAACAAGATGAACTCCATCTCCTCTCTGATGGTCCAGATCATAATCTACCGTACCATAAAGATACCTAAGCACATGTTTTGCTACCACCCAGTGCACTCTCCTAGGCTCCACCATGAACTGACTGAGAGTGTTGACAACAAAACAAATATCTAGCCTGGTATTGACCAAATACATCAGTGACCCGATCAACTTACGATATAAAGTGGAATCCACTAACTGTGAATCAGAAGCATGAAGCTTCTTCCAGTTGGTAATCATAGGAGTGGTCATGGGCCTACTGTCCTCCATCTGAAATCTCCTCAGAATATCACACACATACTTCCCCTATCCTAGGAAGATGTTTCGAGGCTCTTGTCAAACCTCCAATCCTAAAATATAGTGTATTAGTCCAATACCGGTCATCTCAAACTATGAAGCAAGGCTCTCCTTGCAGCTAGTGATGAGTCTCTCTACCCATGTAATGAGAACATCATCCACATATAGCAAGAGAATGAGAGGATCCTCTCCAACCAAAATGAAGTATAGGTTGGGATTTGCCTCACTCTTCTCAAATCCCAACTGTTGCAAATAGGAATCAATCCTCGAATACCAAGCTCTGGGAGCTTGTTTCAGCCCATACAATGCCTTATTCAGTATACACACATGAGACTCTCACCCATGCACCTCAAATCCTAAAGGCTGCTCAATATACACCTCCTCTTGTATAAGACCATTCAGAAATGCGGTCTTCACATCCATATGGTGGATCTTCCAACCCATCTCTGCTGCAATGGAAATCATCAACCCGATCGAGGTATATCTAGCAACTGACGCAAAGGTCTCATCATAATCAACTCCCTCAACCCGTGAAAACCCATGATCCATAAAGAGATATTTGTACTTCTCAATGTTACCATCTACAACATGCTTGAGTTTATAGAGCCACCTAGAAGTCACCATTGACTTCCCCTCAGGTCTAGGAATAACTTTCCAGACATCATTCTTCATGATGGAATTGTACTCTTCCATCATGGCATATATCCAAACCTGTCTACCAGTAGCCTCCTTAAAAGTGGAAGGCTCAGACTCCCGAATACTACGTGATGTAGCTGAAAAACCTCTCGGGAGGTTTACTCTCCCTCACTGCCTGTCTGGGATTCCCCACTAAACCCTATGCCTCCCTAAAAGTTACCTGAAGCCACTTGGAATTCCTCCTCTCTGAAGTAGTGTCCCATGGAGGGGATTCTCCCTACTCAACCCCATCTCCTAAATATTGTGATCCTGAAGTAGACCATAGATTACTTGATATTGAACCCTATGGACCAGTAACCTGCGAACCTGACATTTGTGGCCTTGTCACCTATGGACCAGTCGTCACCGAAACTGGTGGTCCCGAACTTTGGGTCATTGTAGTCTATTTCAGACTCACCTGAATGTGAGGTGAGGACTGCTCACCCCTCTCTACCCCTCATGACTTCCTAAAGGATCCATACTCCTTAAATCTAACATCTCTCCTCGAGACAGTCTTCCTCAAGGAAGGAAGGTATATACAAAAAGCCTTTGAAGTCTCATTGTACCCAACAAATATCCCTCTCTCTTCCGTGGGCTCTAGCTTTGTCCTCTTCTCAGAAGGGACATGAGAATATGTGATGCACCCAAAAATCTGAAAGTGCCCCACCTCAGGCTTCTTCCCAAAAAATTCATCCTCAAGATTCATGCTCCCCACTGCTCTATGTGGACTCCTGTTCTGCAGATAAACTGCACTATAGCATGCCTTAGCCCAAAGAAATAGTGGCAGCCCCTGATCATGTAGCATGGATCTCTCAACCTCAACAATGGCCCTATTCTTCCTCTCAGCAACCCCATTCTCTTGTGGGTTGTAAGGAACAATCAACTCTCTCCTGATGCCCTCTCCTACACAGAATTCCATGAACTCCTTGGAGGTATACTCACCCCATTGCATGTCCTTAGAACTCTGATTTTCTCTCCTGCCTGGTTCTCCATAAGAGATTTGAACTCTTGGAACTGATTGAAGACCTGTCCTTTGGTCTTCATGAAGAAAATCCAAGACTTCCGTGAGAAGTCATCAATGAATATAACATGGTATAGAAAACAAGTCAATGATGTCAAAGACATCAGGCCACACACATATGAATGAATAAGATCAAGGATACCTACTACTCTACTGTCACTGCTAGGAAAACAAGTCTTGGTGTACTTTCCCAAAGAACACCCCTTGCACAACTCCTGGTGCTCTGTACTAAAATATGGAACTCCAGTCACAATCTCCCTCAGTACTCTCAAATCCCCATGGTGAAAATGTGCCATCCTCCTATACCATAGCTCACATAAGTCACTATTGTTGGTAGAATGAAACAATGCTCTCATTGGCTGAAACATGAGCTTGTATAGCTTCTCATGTCGAGTCCCAATCACTTTGGCCGAAGTGATGTTGGACCCCTTTGGGAAAAGGAGCACCTTCCCATCATGGAACAAGACCTCATAGACCCTCTCCTAAATAGCTGAAACTGATACTAAGTTCTTCTTCAAGCCCGGAACATATAGGATCTCTCTCAAAAACATGGGAGGCAAAGACTCCCTCTAAAATGATACAGTCCCACAACCAATTTCCTTAACCACCTAGTCATCTCCAAGCACCACCTCAACATCACCAATTTGAGTAAGATCTTTCAAGTGCTCACGAACCTCTGTCATATGGAGGGAGGAACCACTGTCAATATACTACATATATGAATGAGTTGTCCTTGTGGAAAGGCACACAACCAAGGAAAATTCCTTGTCAAACTTAGTGGAGAACTCTTCCACCACTGTTGAAGCTTCTGTTTGTTTCTTCTTCTTGTTCGGACACTGACCTGCATAGTGCCCAAACTTGTGGCATGCAAAGCACTTGACTTTGCTCATGTCCTTCTTCCCTTCACCCTTCGGTTTATTTCCTCCCTTAGGACCCTTTCTGAATTTCTTCTTGTTGTTGGCAACAAGAGCCACATTCTCCTCATCATGACCTGTAGATGAACTTCCATGTACATAACCTCTCCGGGTCTCCTCCTGAACAAATTCATCCCAAAGACGTTCCCAATTGGGAGGCTTCTCCCTAGCCACAATTCCCTCAACAAAAATAGAGCATTGTTTGGAAACTCCATTCAATGTTGTCCTCACAAGCTCACTGTCAACTATGGCCTCCCACACAGCTCCAAGATCATCTCTCACCTGTGTCAACCTGGTAAGATATGTGACCACATTTTCATCCTTGGTCATTTTAATGCTCTTCAGTTTTTCCCTCCAAACCATATTCTAGTTTTCATTTGTACTCCGATACAATTTTGTCAAATATTTCCACATCTCATAAGCATTTGTCTTCCCCGTCAAGTGAGGAATCAAATGGTCCTTGATGTCATCAAGAATAATCCTCTTAGCCTTGATACTCTTCTTACTATATGCTGCAATAAGAGTAGCATCAGTAGGTACAACCATAGGATGTGTTGAGGTATTTTCAACAATGTCCCACAACTCATTTTCTTGCAACAACAATATCATCCTCTCTTTCCAAACACCAAAGTTTGTTGCCCCATCAAGTCTGTCCTTGACCCTCAAACCCGTATCCATTGACCCCTTTTTGCTGAAAATGAAAAATTCAAAGTGTTGTCCGGTGAAGTGACTGTTGTCCCAATTTTATGACTTGCTAAAATATTTCTTCTTCTTTTAACTCGGCTCTAATACCATGTAAAATTTCAGACCCCAACCCAATTTTAGTCTCGCTGATTTTTTAGCCAATGTTTAATGCCCAAACCCAGATTTATGATAACCGATTAAACTCGGTATAAAATAAATTTTCAAAACTGAAACATGAGGATTCAGAACATCGTTTTAATGCATAAATAAAATATATCAACAACACATAAAACTCAGAAAAAATAACACAATGGTTTTTGGTCTAACAACGACCCTGAAAAAACCCACAAGGGGAGAACCAGTGAGAGAGGGATTTTTTATTATTCGTGAGCTTCAGAGAAATTCTTTTACAACATATTCATCTTCAGAAATTTAATGAAAAACTTATCTCAAAAACCATGCCAAGTCTTCACACAAGTTCTGAGCCAAACTCATCAAAATTCATTCTAGAATTTTCTGCACCAAAGTACAGGTCTGCTCCTCGATATTTGTGCCTCTAACTGGTTGTACGGATGCCTCAAAATTTGTGCCAACAACAACAAAAAATTTCTAGGTATTTAATGATTGTACAACCTCCTTGAAAACTGTGCCAAACTTCCATAAAACACACATAACGAATCTCCTTGATTTTTGTGCATCAAAATGACTGTACGGACTGTAAAAATTCATATGGTATGGCCTAAATTGGTTGTACCTTCCTTAAAAATTGTGCCCAAATACTTAGTTGTACGGACCGTGAAATCCATACTGTACAGACATAATTTAATGTTGCTCCTATTCCTCGATTTCTATGCCAACAAAAGGCTGTACGGACTCCTAAAATATATATTGTATGACCTGTTGTTTATGTTGTACCTCTTGCCTCAATTTCCATGCTAGTTTCCATCCTTGGAATGCGTGCCCTAGCTCTGCAAAAATGACATATTCCTCAAGCTCAAAAATTATTCTCTTGCTCTCTCTCAAAAACGTTTCAACAACCAACAATGGGTGTGCCCTCCTTACCCTAATCGACCTCATGAGGGAATCTCAAGAGTCATCTTATCTAACGATTGAGATTAGATGAGATCAATGGTGGGGATAAAATCAGTTTATTCATCCACTTTCCCTAAGTCTCAAAAAGTCACATTTTAATTTGCATCTCACAAATTAAATGACTAGGGTCCACTTTAGGCACTTTCTCACCCCTTAGGTGCCTAGGTTATGAGAAACACTTGCCTAGGTACTTTTTGATTTAATTTTAACAATTTATGCTGTATGAGTACCCAGTGAAAATTGAATCCTCTTCAACATTCCAAAATATTCAAAGTCCTCAAAGCTCCAAAATGTTCAAGTACATTTTTCTTAGTGTTTCTTCACTCCAAATGAAAGGTTAAAACAAAAAAATGTAGAATAAATAAAACGTAAACACACCCCTTAATGCTCCAAGATGTTCAAGTATAATTTCCTTAGAATTTATTCACTCCAAATGAAAGCTTAAAGAAGAAAATTCTTAATACGTCCAAATACACTTTCCTTAGTAGTTCTTCATTCCAAATGAAATATTAAAGGAAATATGTAGAATTAATAAAATAATAGCGTTTGGATGTTTTCTTGCACAAATTTAGGATTTTTTTTAATTAAAAAATAATTTTCCTATTGTTTTTCTCCAAAATAAGCCCTACCTTAGTTGAATGGGTACTGAAACAAGGATGTAATGTTTTAGTGCTCAAATAGGACAAATGTGTAGGCCATCTTGGTTGATTGCACTAAAATAGAGCTGTAATGTTTTAGTGCCCAAATAGGATGCATGTGCCTAGGAGCTTTGTGTTAAGTACCAAATATATAAATACAAAAACATATACAATATATCCAAGAAGAATATATAAATTCTTCACTGTTTATTATTTCCAAAACCCTTAAGATAGGGAAACACCATACAATCGATCCTTTAAGGAAGGGATACACTCCTGATCACTTTCCTCTTCGAGGGGGAAACCTCCTAATGAGCTATGATCCACATACAATTCTTATTCAATCATGCCCAATACATTGTTAGCACCTCTTTATATAATACTACCTACCACCTAAGAACATTCTATAGGAGGAACCTTTTAGTAGGTGGAACCTTCTAGTAATCCCTCTTATACTTATTGTGTTCACACTATGCCTTATTTACTAAAAGTCTCCTCCATACATAAAAATACATTTCTATTGTTATTCCCCTTTGGTACCTCCCTAGGTACCCCATATTATTCGCCCATCTACACTACATTCCATTCCCATTATGAAAGTGTTTTCCTCAACGCTTGTTATGAGGAAGTAAAACCATATACTATGGTCCCATGGATAAGTGTGGACCATAATGTTGAAGTATGCTGGAGAACTAGGGTCCCATGTAGAACTGCTAGCCACCATGTTGAAGTAGTATGAGCTCCATTTTAGACCTGGGTGCCATGTTCAAGTGTTCATGTCAACCCCCTTCTAAAGATATAGGGACTCAATAGCCAACTAAGGATGGTGCTTGAAAGATATATACTGGTGATGTGGATCCAAATATCTAGATCCATCCAAAAAATCATCCACTAGAATTAGATAATAAGAAAATTGAAAAATAGTATTCAAATAAGACTCTTGAATACTCTCCATAATGTGCTCTACATAAAGTGGAGTAGAGTCATCAAAGTGGTTTTTATCCCAGAAATGGCAACTATCCATATACCAATCATCACAAGTGGCCTCAAAAGAATACCAAACATATATTTCTTGATTATGTTCTTCCGTTATGTAACCCCATATGGTATCTATACTATATTGTTCCATTTTATCTATTAAGTCTTGCAAATGTCAAAGAACATTGTTTAGGCCCATGAGGAGGTGAGAGAAAAATTGTTCATAGTTTGTAGCACATGCCATATCCATTGGAAGAACCACATATAATATACCAAAAGATAACTCTAAAAATATTCTATCCAAAGAAACTGATTTGGCACCAATCTAAGCACCCTGTCAAAATTTATGAGCTCTGCAGTCTTGCAATTGTCATGAAAAAAAAACCTTCAAAAATTGTTGATTTTAAATCAATGATATATTCACTTATGGAGCTCCGATTCAATTGCTTTTTTTTTCTTCTTAAAATTAGGTGATTTTTTTAGAGGAACTTATATATACAATTTTTTTGGGCGAATGTTACTGAGAATAATTTCCTATGGCTTTGGGTCAAGGCCACAACAAAGCGATACCCTAAAAGACCACTCTCAGACTCAAATCAAGTAGTGAATTGAGAATAACTACTTTGCAATAACTAACTTTCAAGGGAGAAAGAAGAGAACAAAACTGGATTTTGATGTTTGATGTTGATCCCATGTGGAGACTTTCCTTCCAACATTCTTCTACAATAACCCTTTGAAATCTCCTGCACATAAAGAGACGAGCAACTGGAAAGAGAATGTTATCTGATAATCAACTAAAGCACAAAAATTACAATTTTCATAATAGATTCAAATTAGGATATAACAAATATACTAAAAACATGAACCAACATACGAAATTGGACAAGAAAAAGAGATCTTTTATTATGAACACCATAAAAAGTTGGTTACAATATGTGACCGCTATGACATGGTCCCGAAACTAGGCTCCAATTAGTCCCTCCATCCAAGGCCAGAGATGATCAACAACACCTCAAATACATTGTGCTCAAACAAGTCCAAGGAAGACCAAGGATTTATTCCTGACAAGAGAGGGAGAACACAACCTATGAATACAAGGGTTTCCATATGGATGGGACAATCTCATATTCAAAGGGAAAAAAGAACTTATATGACTAAATTAAAAATAACAACATAAGGATGCATTTCTCTGTTCTGTTTTTCCTCCACTCAAAAGGATCAAATTTATACTCTTTTTTTACAGTTGAAGTAGTTATGGATGGGCTACAGGAGGTTGGGATCCCAAGGAACTCGTCAACTTCGTTTGAAAAGTCATAATTATTATTTTTAAATCCAAATTAACATGTACATGATTTGAAAACTAGAAACAAGTGTACGTACGTGAGATGCTTAAAGTATAGTCACGTACATCAATAAATATGGGTTTTTTTAAAAGTATTTTTGAGGAGAAAAGGGCGAAAATGGTCCTCCAAGTAGGGAAAGGGATGTAATTCAGGCCAATAAGTCATCATAAGCATATGTGGTGTCAAAAGACGCTATAATAGATGGTCCCTAATATGTGAGGTGGTAAAAGCAACTAATGGATGAAATACATTACAAAATAATCATGAGATCTTGGAGGGTCATGGGTAGGATTAGTTGAACACCAATTCCATAATAATACCTACAACAGAAAAAATTAAGATACTCTCTTCCCAAGTTGGGCATACCCATGCTCAGGAGTGATGTAAGCATGACCACCAAATCAAGTACATTGCATATCATTGAGTAATAAAAGTATAACCGATGTCCATGGCCATGAAAAGATGTACACATTGGATCCATGTAATATGTAAAAGTAGAAATCCCGGCCACTATAGAAATACACATTGGATCCATGCAAATGTAGAGCATAGCCACAAATGGATACACAATGGAGCTATGCCTCAAAATAAAAAAATATCTAGAGTCAATGAAGTGAACAAACTAATCCTCTGCAAGTACCAATGTCAAAGACGGTGGTACAATTAATACAACTCGGATAGGAGCACAAAAGAGGTGATGCTACTACTTTCCCCGAGGTCTTCAAAATAACCCACCGAGGTACAAGTCTACACTATGCGAATAGATGTGTTGAAGTCGAACACAGTGAGACAACATTTGATTACCGATCATTGATGCATATTGTTAAAAAACACGAGACCAACCACCAATGAGTGATAATGGGTGTCAAGGTACCTAGTACAATATAACAATTGTGAATAAAGGATATAATGTCGAACACCTGATAGAATCTACCAATCATGGGACATTGATGTATTCCCACTATCAATATCGAGGGAACTTACCATTGATGACTACAAGCCCCAAGGTACTAAAAATGACTCTAGTTCCTTGTCCTAATGCAAGATGTGGTGAAGTTGAGAGGAAGAGATCCAATGGAAGGAAGGAATTAAGGCATCCTCCATCATCCAACATGAGGAGTAGCAGAAGGCCAAAGATTTATAAGAAATCGAACGAAAAGATTGAAAGGACCACACCAAGGTACAACTTCAACATGTACTAGATGGAATAACACATGACAGAGACTCTCTGAATAGTAGCCAATGATGAAGACTACTGGAAAAAATCAGGAATCCACCAATGGGGTCAAATGGAAACCAAGGTACTGCACAAATCCCTATGTGTGATAATGGTTGTTGTCATTGAACACAAGGGAAACCACTCAATCATGGACCAATGATGATTTTCATCTTTTGAGCGCAAGGTCACCTATCAATGATGTAAATAAGCCTAGGGTGCAACTCTAGATCATACTCTCAAAGAAACGAGTCATAGTCAATAAGGGTAGACCCACCAACAAGAAGTCAATGGGGACCTTATATACTAGCATGAGTTAGATATAAATATACTTTCAAAACTAAAAAGTACTTGACACAAGAGAAGGCCAACTTATAAAGACAAGTGTTCTGCAGAGTGGCTGACATAGTTTGACTTCCCTTTAATAGAAACACGACACAAAAAGTTTCTTGGGAAGCATAGACTATAAAATGGGATACGTCTGTGACATAGGAGGAATCAACAAACACTCCATATGAATGGAAGAATAATTGGTCGGAGGAGATTATGCTAAAAAATGAGAAAAGGCCTCATAAATCCATACTAAACCCAATGTAGTGAGGTAAAGACTCATAATGTTTTGCTCTATTCAAGGGTGACACAAGTAGCTTCCATATAAAAAACAAGACTCTTTCCCATCCTTATTTTTTTTTTGTATTTTTCATATTATAAAGCCCGAAAAAGAATAAAGGAATACTATAATACAATGGAGGAAATGAGCATCGCAGGAAAGAAGACTAGTTCCATGTGCAAGGAACATATATATGCTCAATGAAAGGAAACAAATGAAGGGCATGGATGCTTGGGGGAATTTTCCTCTAGGTATAAAAGGTGTCAAGTCGCAAAGGCTAGTATTGCAAGGTTGGCAACTGGTCAAGAATGTATATGAAATTGGCTATACAACAACAAGTTGAAGTCGACATTAGGCCCGAAAAGCATGAACGATCAATATGAAATGTAAGTACAACTCAACACACCAATTTTGGAAGAATCGTCGTAAGTGGCCAAAAAAATATGAGAAGAAGACATGAGGCTTCAACGCAAAGTCATGGCAGGACAAAACAAGGCTTCCGGTCCTACATAAAAAAATTGCAGCATGGGTGCCAAAATGGCTAGAAAGGTACTAATTAGGACACCCATGAAGAGGTAATCTCTACCATCCATAAACGACACCTTTAAATAATCTTGAAAGTATAATGTCGTAAATGAATGGGGTTGACCCTATGGAAAATATGTGGCTAGTACGGACAAATGCATGGTGCAGGCGAGATGAAACCTACCCTATATGCCAGTAAGGGACACAATACCTTCCAAAGAAGTCGAAAAACACCAACAAATGTAGCAACACTTGTGATAAAGAGACACGTGTCAAGGAATATTTCATGACAAAACATCTCCAGAGAATTTAATTAGTCTAAATGACATTAAAAACGTAAGAAGGGGTAAAAAATATATAAAAAGGTGGGAAAATAGGTTAAAAGCAGGTAAAAAAATGAATTATTACCATACCATTTGATTTTTACCCACTTGGAGTGCATTTGGATCCTTTTTACCCTTCAACCTTCTGAGGACTAGTACAAGATGCATAGGGCCCAAAATTCCAAACTGATTGGACTAGGCAAGGGACCATTCCCTCTCCATCATTTCCATCCAATTTTTTTGAGATTTTAGACAATTTTTTGAGTTTTAATGCATTTTCAAAGTTATACGGCCATGTATGTGGCTTGTTTTGATAGGTTCAAGTACATAGAGACATGTACGCTATCCCAGTTAATCACAGCCGTGTATGTACACGATTTTCCTAACTGGAAATAGCGTACATCTACACAAACCTCAAAAAGTAAAAATTCTAATTCAAAAAATTGAATTTTGATAGGATGGTGATTGAGTGGAAAGAAAGGGAGCATGGAGATGTAGACAATGAATTCATGGATAAATCGAAGGCTCAATAAGTGCTTTGACGGTACATATTTTATAAATTCTTCCCATGTAGTGGGATTAGGGCCCAGAGAAGATTGCTAGAAGCAATAATTGATTACTGGGAGCCCGATGCCGATGCATTGATGATTAATGGGAAATCTTTGAAGATTGAGACAAAGGACATATATTTTCTTATAGAGACATCTCATGGAGGTGATGTAGTAAACCTCAAAGGAAAAGGATCTATTGGGATGATGATCAATGAATATATTACTATCTATTGCTCGCTTGAGACAGAAAAATTTGGGAGCCAACTCCCAATAAAAAAACTAGAGAGCCTAAATATAAAAATTATTGTCTTAATGATTTCCTACATTGCAGGATCAACATCCTTAAATCAGGCTTCAAGAACCATGATGTTCTATGCAGTATAATTCTTGAGGACTATATTATATGACTAGAGCACCTCATTACTTATGTGTATGAAGGCTTAACTGGCAGGATGTAATTAAGAAAAGATGAAGAATTTTGTCTTTGGAAGCATCTTATGCACATTTTTCTTCAAGAGGGTGCTTATGTTGAGTCCTTGGGTGAATATCCATCCTAATTATGTTCGAGATGGTGTGATGGAGAGATGGAATGAGGTACTACCGAGGGAAGGAGGAGGTCAATTGGGTGATCATTGGGACGACACAGTTTTTGGTTGGTGGTCATGCCAAATCATTGTGATAGAGGAATACCCCTATGTAGGGATATAATACCACGATGATTGAGAGATGTCAATTCCTCCTGGAAGTGCCTATGGTGATATTGGTAAAAAACATTTTTTGATTATTTGATTTTTATATTTTATTTCAGTAAATGATTTAAGATGTAAATATTTTTGGTGTGAACCAAGATAATGATTTGATTTTTTTATTATACATATGTGGCATCAAGACATCCTGAGGGGTTTCCTCGGAATGGTCGACGTGGTCGAGATGACCATCCATGAGGAGATGTTGATCAAGTGCTAGATAATGTCCAAAGGAACTTGGATATATTGGTACACCCAGTGCCAATTATATAGATTGAGGATCTATCGGAGAAAATGCATTGGCAGATGGTCGAGGTACCATGAGAATGGGTGTGACTCTTTTGGAATATAGACAATGCTTTGGTGTGCTATGAGAGACATGCATAGGGAAAAACTGGCATCTAAGGATCATGGTGAGATGTTTTATATTTTTTGTGTTATCGGTCCTTAGATATGGACAATCGAGGATACAAACCTATTTTGGAACATGATTCACATTTTGTACTTATTGAACATTGATCATGGTGTATATATAGATGATATGTTTTTCCTTAATGATAATGTGCTAATGATTCTATTATGTACATATATGATTTTTTGTGCTTCTGATTAATGTAAATGATAAAAGTGACAATATAACACATAGTTAGAAAATGCATCAAATAATAAATTGCAATTTCTTGGAACATGAATATAAGTGATATAATCAAAATGATACTCCAAAAAACGTACCTAAAGGAAATGATGACGTGCGTAGGGTCACGAATATGAAATTCACCATTTAGTTGAGACACTACCAAGTGAGTGTCCAAACAAAGTTCTAAGGACTGAATTCCATGCACAATGGCATCACCAAGTAGTTCAATAATAGCATTGTATTCAGCCACATTGTTAGTATATGGGCCATGACAAGCACCCCCAGAAGAGACCAATTGTCCCATGGGAGAATATATTACCTAAGCGAAGGAAGCAAGGTTCTGAGTATGAGGGCTAGCACCATTAGTGAACCCTTTGAAAAATGAAGAATCTCGTGACATGTACCAAACAAGTAGAAGCACCATAAGCACCACTAAGTATAAAATAGATCTATACTAATACTAAGTACAAAAATGTACAATAATTACAAAGAGAATGCCTAAGCGTAAACTTTCAAGTGTAATACTTCTTAATATATATCCCATTTCTAGGCTCTGAAAGCACATTCCCTTAAAAATCCTCCAACTCATAGGCTCCTTTCCGAAAGGAATGTCTCACAATGTAAGGGCCATGACATAACAAATTGAAATTACCTGCCCCCAAGGTGGATTTATCCTATTCATAGACCAAAACAAGGTCACATTCTAAGAAGATCCTTGTTTGCATAGACTTTTCATACTGACTCTTAACTCATTTTTGATGTGCCTCATTCGTAGTGGCAGAATCATGACGTTGCTCGTCAAGATTTTCCAAGTGAACAAGGCACATTTCTAACTCAAAAGAGTCAGGTAGAAGCTCTATGGTGATCTTAAGTGAAGGTATTTCACATTCAATCAATAAGACTACCTCCAACCCATGAATGAGTTGGAATGACAGAAATCTAGTAGCAGTATTAACTACATTTTGGTATTCCCATAAATCAAGATAGAGCATGATGTACCAATTAGACTTACTCGCATTGACGGTATGCTGGAGAATTCTGTTGAGAGACTTATTAATGGACTCAACTTTCCCATTCACTTGGGGGTAGTATGGAGACGAAAGCTCCTGAAATTGAATTTTGATGTGAGCTTCGACATAATTTTGTTCTAGAAGTGACTTCCATGGTCAAAGACAATCTCTTTCGAAACATTGAACCGAGTAATCACCTAATTGAATATAACAATCGCAGTACTCTCACCATCGCTTGAAAAAGCAGGCATGACCTCTTTCCACTTTGTAAATTAATCGACGATCACATTGATGTAACAATGCCCCCTAGATGAAGGTAGGTGGCATGTCATGAAATAAACATCCCACTTTTTGAAAGGGTTGACAATGATGACTAGAAACAACAAATCATGATATGTGTGCATTTTATAAGGAAAAAATTGACATTGATAACATTTTTTGACCGCCTCGATATAATCTTTAAAGATCGTCAACTAAAAATATCTGACACACAATATTTTTTTGGGTGTTTCCAACCCTGAGAGATAACCTCCACATGCTCCACTGTGAGAGTCATTTAAGATAGAATCTACTTTTTGTGAGTCAAACAATGACAGAAAATTGAGTCTACACCATGGTGATACAAAATGTCATCGATGATGAGATATTTGTTTTCCTAATGGAAAATGTGTCGTCGCTCATCTCTCAAATAATGTGGTGAGAAATTCAAAGTCTGGAGATGTACAAGAATGTCTCTGTACCAAGGATCATTGGAAGATATAAAGAAGATGGATTCATCTGAAAAGGAGTCCTCAAACGATTCCTGTTTATCTTCCCTAGGAAATTTTGACATCAACTTTACAAAAAAAAGTGACTTTTTGGACTTTGTCGATGCAAAATCTAAGTCAAATTATTTTAAAATAACAATCCAATTGTTGAATTTCCCACAAATAATACGACGAGTCAAGACATACTGTAAGGGATTGACATCAACAATAACAATAATTTTATGGAGGGGAATGTAATTCCAGAGTCTCTGGGCAGCATGGACAGTTTCCAAAGCCAATTTCTCAATGTGTGAATATCGCAACTCAACATCGACCAAACAATGAATCAGGTAATAAATGACATGATCGACAAGTGCATCATCTTCTTGCACCAAAACCATATCTACAATTGATTCAAATTTTGTCGGGTACAACAATAAGTCATGACTAAAATCGGGAGGACTAAGGAGAGGGGAAGACATTGAACCCTTTTTCAATGCATCAAATATCTTTTCACGTAAGTATTCCATTCGAAAGGGACCCCTTTTTTCAACAAATGCATGAAACCCTTAGTTATATCATTGTATTTAGTGATGAAATGATGAAGGAAATTCACTTTTCCTTGGAGACTCTGAAGTTGAAAAATAGTGTGCGATGGAGGCAACTGAACTATTTCCTCAACCTTTAAAGGGTCCACTATGATCCCTTTGTTTGAAATTATAAAGACAAGAATATGCCCCGAAATAGCACAAAAAATGCATTTGTGTGGATGTAACTAGATGTGATAATAACAATATCTCTGGAAAAAACGATGGAGATGATCTAGATGATCATCTCTACAATGAGAATGAGAAACTAAATTGTCCAAATATACCTCAAATTTTTTTTTCAAGTCATGGAAGGAAAAGTTCATGGCCCATTGGAATGTAGCTCTAACATTTTTATGATCAAAAGGAATTTATTTGTATGAAAATGTTCCCTAAGGAAAAATAAATGTGGTTTTATGTTGATCCTTGAGTTTAATTTGGATCTGATTGTAGCCAAAGAATCTGTCTGTAAAGGAGAATATTTCACTGCCCACACACTCATTGATAATTTGATTAATAAATGGTTTCGAGAAGTTTTCCTTTGAACAAGCCTTATTCAAATACCTAAAATCCATACATACATGGATGGTTCCTTACTTTTTGTCGACCAGAACAAGGTTCAATACCCATTCAGTAAGTGGAACTGGATAGATGAAACCCGCTTTAAGGAGATTCTCTACCTCAGCCTTTATGGCAGCTTCCTTCCTAGGATTAATTGTCCTAATTTTTTGTCAAACAGGACTAGCATTAGGATAAGTCTTTATTTCATGTTCGACAATTCAGGGTTCTATACCTAGCATCTCCTCGTACGACCAGGTGAAAACGTCATGAAATTTCTTAAACAAGGTGGTATAACTACATATCTCTTTAGGAGAACAATCTATACCAGTGAACACATTTTCCATGACGTTGGGATCATACGATATGTTAATAGGTGCCATTTATGAAATATTGGCCATGTTCCCTTCAACATAAACACCATTATTCACTAAATGGTTCACGGTCCTATCAACATTATCATTCATGCAGACATGAAACTCTCCTCTTTCAATGTGATCCATCTATGGAAGGAAATATGATCAATGGTGTAAATCCTCCCATGGCCTCTCCAGACCTGTCATTGCCTCTACAATAGCCGCATTAGAGGGTAGTACTATATCAATGCAATCAGGAGAATGATAAGAGTTTGTCTCCCAAATGGGCGTTAGAAGATCATCAACCTCCTCTGTACGAAGAGGAGTTGGATATGAGTTTTCAATGGCCTTTTGAATGGTCTGATAAACAATCTCTATTGTAGATAATGGATTTTTCATTCCCGCATGCTTGATCCCTTCTACTGAACTGGACGGGGATGGTATAATCCAAGGATATTCAAAGTATTTCATTTGAAAATGGTTCACTTGGGACACGGGAACCAGTGAAGCCATTGAGCTTGAGCTATCCAGACTAGAGCTAATGTACGATATTGGCACTTGGATGTAAAAATTTCCCATCAATGAAGAATACATCCCAACGCTAATACTTTTGGTCACCGCTTGGGAAATTTTTATTAATGGGACTTTAGATCTCGTTTATGAAGATGAGTCTAGGTGACTAAAATACAACTTGTTGATCGTCATGATTTTTCCTTCATGAGGAAAACAAATAATTTGGAAAACCGAAGATACAATAGTGGTCATTGCATAAGTCCGACTGCGACCTAAAAAAAGGTTGTAATCGAGAGGAGCATTGACTAATTCCACTTCAACATACATGGTTTTTCCTCCCAACTAGACGGGGAAGGAGGAAAGTATCCCATGGGGATGAAATGAATGACCATCAAATGCAGTCAAAAGAGTAGGGGATGGAGAAAGCTCTAGAGAGACAATATTTTTCCAACAAGAAATTGACATCACACACATCGATTCTCCCTCATCGATGACAGTCCTAAAAATATTCTTCATGGAATACACCACTTGGATATAAAAAGAGATGTGATAAGGGAGGATATGTTTAACATTAGAAGGATAAAATGTGATGATCTATGAGTTAGAAACATCCATAGCCCTGATAGCATAAAACAATGCACTTTGCTACACCAGGAAGCTTTGGAGTACCTTGAGAGAAGACATTGCATAAGGCGATTGGGCCAAATCTTCCACGATGGAGTAATTTTAAGCGGCCCTATAATTTGGATTATGTGATGCCCACTTGAACACACCCTTTGGTATGCGAGGCATAACATCACTCATAGAAGGATTCTCGATATGAAGAGGCCCTTGTGGCTCAGAGGATTCCTTACTCCTTGACCAAGACTCAGGATTATCATAATTACACACTCGATTCTACAGATAGGCATCTGATATCATCATGTAGACATTTGATGATGTTCCCTCAAGCAGAGGAGTACTCTGGTTACCCCTATGCTAACTCTAAACATTAGTGAAATATCCTTAAGCCATGTTTTTTCCTAAGGAAATAGATTGGTCAACATGATAGGTTGTTTTTGTTCCAATCATCTATGGCTTCTTCTATCTTGGGGAATTTGTGGGTGAGGTGATTTTCCTTAAAAATATTACAAGGAAACTTAACTTTCTTCTTTTCTTTGTTTCCCCCACTAGAACTAGATTCTTGTTTATTGACATTCTTATTATTATTTCCCCCTACCTTTTTATCCTTACCATTCTTCTTCCCACCAGGTTAATAGAAAGTGGGTATATCCCAAAAAGTATAAAAAACCAAAGCCTAAATTTTTTACTTGAGGTACTTATGTATGTCTCCTCAGATCTTTGGAAATTTTACAATTTGAAAAATTCCAAGAAAATAAGTTATAGCAAAAAATTCCAAACTAACCTGTTTGAAACAGATTCCAGGACCATTTATAAACCCTCACTTCCACATGGCATATCTCAGAAATTTTAGCGAACCAAAATATGAAATTTTGACCAAATGTACCCAGAGATCACTCCTTTGTCTCCTCAAAACTTCATGGTCTGAAACATCCCACAAAATAAGTTACAGTGAAGATGCCAAACTGGCCTGTTTGAAACTGATTTCAAGACCATTCATAAACCCTAACTTCCACATGACATATCCCATAAATCATAGTGAAAAAACATATGAAATTTTGACCACATGTACCCAGAGATATCACCTTCATCTTCTCAAAATTTCATGGACTAAAACGTCCCAGAAAAATAACTTATAGCAAAATTGCCAAGCTAACTTAAAAATGATTTCGCAACTCTCCCCTTTTGGAATGATATTCAATATTTGCTCATCCACTTCTTCAAATGCTACTACACTTTTCTTTTTTTTCTATCTAGGGGAATCAATAACGATGACAGTATCGTACTCGCGTGACATGGGGTCGAAACCCGCTGGCTTCCTTGTAACCCCTAGGAAGAACCACACCACCCACAAGAATGGCCTCCATATAAGACGAGGTTTGAACTCCTGACCTGCTTAACAACATAAACGCCTTAACAACACGTCTGCTAGCCACTAGACCAAACCCTTGCGGGCAAATGCTACTACACTTTTAACCCACACTTTCTCTCAATAATTTCTCCTTTTATACTTTATCATAACCCTTCATGATGGGGCATGTTAATTCAAAAAGACGTGACACTCGTTAATTAAATAATTGATTCCCTTTTTTATTTCACTTTTCCAAATACCATGGAAAAATACATAGGAAAATACCCTAGGCTTCCCAATCCATGGGTTTGAAACCACTATTTCACTTTTTCACATGCATTTTTTTTTTAAATATAACTCTATATAAATCAATTTTGAAAATGTTATATTTATTTGTAAAGTCACAATATAACATTAATGACAACAATAATCCTTTAATATCAATGATAATAATTCCAACAAAAAGTTTAAAAATGAATTCAATGTATACATTTTATTATTTTATTTAAAATGAATACATGATATTTGAATAAAGATAAATGATAAGACTGTTTTACAAAGTAATAAACATGGAGAGTTAAAAAAAATCCTCTCTTAATCTTAATAATAAAGTGTGATCATATGCAATAAATATATAAACAAATTGACAAATTGAGTTATATGAAAAAAACATAGCTTTGTGACTCGTGAACATGTAACTCATATAACTCTTCCAACTAAAACTCCAAATAACACTTGTAATGTCATTGTGTATATACATGTGTAAATAAAACCCATTTTTCATAACTAGCACATTATATACATAAGGATATATTTATGAAATGAGAAGTGTCTATACAAAACCGTAAACCTAGAACTTGGTTAGTCTGCGAAACATTCAACTTGTAAGGGTTTTAGGGGATGGTAATATATTAAAACTATACTAGAGGCTGAAGTACAAAATGTTCATGAGTTAACTAGGGCTCGGTTAGTCTACGAAACATTCAATCTGTAAGGGTTTTAGGGGATGGCAATATATTAAAACTATACTACAAAATGTTCATGAGTTAAGTTAGGATTGGTAGCCTATTTTCATATAAGTTTATCCCTCTAAATATTGTTGGATAGTATAGAATATGTTGATTTTATCATAGAATACTTAGACTATGATGCCAAGTTATTAAATAAACTATGATGTCAAGTTATTAAATTTTTCATTACAACAAAATAAATGCATTCATATTATTTTAACATCATTTTTTTTTATTGTTGTGGATTTTTTTGGAAATGAATCGTGTAGAAGGTAACCTTCATAATTAACTTGATGTTATAGTATTTCTAGAAAGCTCTACGACAATTGTGACTAATTGTGAAAACATACATTTTCGAAATCATTTTTTCAATTCACTTATGTGGATAGCATAACATTTTTTAATAACATTTCTTTTTTATAAGTGAGTTTAAGAGCCTGTATTACTAAAAGAGGGTTATAGTACAAAAAAAAAGGGAACTCCCTGGTCTTCCAAAAAGGAAACTAGGCCAGAGGTTCCCGAGTTGCGCTTTCTGAAAAAAACAAGGGTTATGGCTGGACTGCCACCGTGGGAAACCAGCCCAGTCCTACCATATCTAGTTTTTGACAAGATAATCACAACAGACATGAAAAGAAAAACAGAGACCAAACAGACGCGGGACTAACTCGACTGACTTGCCAATAGACTAACCAGGCACTAGTCCAGGATGATGATATAATTCTTTCCTTCATCAGCCTAGCCCTTGTTCTCCTCCTTTTGGGAGACCGTGTGAGTCTTTTTGATGTGTGTTGGTGCTCCGTTCCCGTCGACTGGCGTGATTTCCATGTGATGGACGTAGCGTAGGTAGAGGTGGAATTGAGCAGCCAACCGCTCAATCTTGACTTTCTGGTCCTTCTCAACCTCAATTAATAGTTTGGTAATGGTTTCCAAACTGTTGAGGTGTCTCAGTATTTCATTCAACAATTTCGTGTGTTCCTTATGGTTCTCTCGTCTGGCGTCCTCCCTTTCCGATCTCACTTTTGCAATCAACATCTTTGCTTTCCACGCCATCTCCACCATTTTGTGGTAGAGGGTTTCCCTGGGTTGCATAGTTCATGGGTCAATTACCCAGTCTGTTTCCTGAGTTAGAGCATCCCATGTTTTTCCCTTGTGATTTATTTTGATTTCCTTTTCCAAATGGTTAATGGTCACCTTTCCTTTTGGTGCAACCAGGGTGTGAAAGGTGCCCTCCGTATCTTTGTCCGCCTGCTCCATCCTTGAAACCTACCGAGGATTGTTCTGAGTTCCCTTCCCCAAGGGGTTCCTTTTGCTATGCGTTCGATTTATTTGCACCATCTTGTCTGGCCTATGGAAGATCCTTTGTTGGATTCTCAACCTGTTTCCTACCCTTGTGTCTGTGGTGGCTCCTGCAATTGCGCTCTTCTTTTTACATCTATTTCTTTTGTTTCTTCCCTTATTGAAATTTCCTTACTGCAGGCTCGTCCTTCCAAGCATGGTCTGCCTGTAGAGGTGAACCTTCCCGTCCTTTTCCCCCATCATGGTACATATGATCATGATGACTCCACCGTTATCCCTGTACGGGCCCTTTCCCCTGCTCGCTTGATATCCTATTGAGCATCTCCCCATACCCGGTCTTTGGTGTGGTGGGTCGATACTGGTTCGTGTCAATCCCTCTTGCCTTATGTCATTCATTGCATGTTGTTTGTCGTCGATACTTTCCCTTGGTCTTTCCCTGCAAATCTTATTGTTGACATGACCTTATTGTCGTACCCTCGTCTGTTGTATAATCCGATCCTGCATTGTGATTGGTGGTCGAGTGTTGGGCAGTCATATCCTGCCTGGGTCCTTCGTGCCATCCCTTGGGCCTTTCACTGCCCTCCTCGATGTGACCTTCCTTGCTTAAGTTGTTGTCACAATATTTTATCACTAGTTGGAGGCAGTCCATTCTGAATTGTCCTTCCAGGATGTTGAGCTAGGTAGTATCTAGTTTCGGTCCTTACTTGCTAACCCCCTCATTGGCAATTCTATTCACCATGCCATTTGTTGACCTGCATACCTAGCACAACTGCACCGTTTCAATCGTTTGTAGATGCTTCTGGATTTTTTGTAGGGAGTGTGCGAAGTGCCAGTGTCTCTGTACTTTTCCCACTCTGGTGCCATTTTGTAGTCTCTTCACCGTGTTGATAACCAAGTTGGAGTCACCTTCCATGATAGTGTTGGTCATCCTTTCACGGCTTAGAATTTCGAGATCGAGCTCTAGGGCTTCAAATTTCGTTGCGTTATTGGTTGAGTTTCCCATACTCCTAGCATACAGCTGGATTATGTTTCCACCACTATCTATGATCATCCCTCCCATCCCTGTCATTCCTGGGTTTCCTTTTGTCACCCCATCAAAATTTAACTTGAGAAACCCAACTGGAGGTGGTGTCCAATTGTTCTCTCCTGATTGGAGTTGCGGTGGCCGCCCTACCCGTGTGATGTTGCACCCTTCTTTTAGGTGAAAAACTTCCAGGATTCGAGAGTCATGGCCTGTGGGTTGCGCTTTTCTAGTCTAGCAGTTGCGGCTCTGCACCGTTTCTCATATTTGAGAGATTATTGCTTCCTTGAGTTTCCCTTTTGGAAGGCTTTCGTTCCTAAAGATGAGTCGATTCCTTTCTTTCCATATTGCCCATATGATCATCTCTAGCATGAGATTCCAGCAGAGGTTCACCATTTCATTTTTTCTATAACTCTCATTCCAATTATTGATGGTTGCGTTGATGTTACCTCGGGTCCTATTAGACTAGTGAAAGATGCTTGCCACCCAATCCCAGATCTATTTTGTGTAATTACATTCATCGAGGAGGTGATTCATTGTTTCTTCCTTTGCTTGTCAGAGGTGGCATCGTGATGGGCCTATGAAACCCCTTTTCCTTAGGTTTTCCTAGGTTAGAATTCAGTTGTGAAGTACTAACCATTTCAATATTTTGATTTTTGGCCACTGGGGGTTGTCCCAAATATTTCCCCACTATTGCGCCGGATCTTCTTGGTCCTGGGCCACGATGTAATTCCAAGATTATTTTAATTTGAATTACCCACCATTTTTCCTACCCCGTCTTAGTTGGTCATCTTCTTCTGAGACTACAATTTTCCTTTTCCCCAATTCCTCCTCCACCTCTTTCACTATTGTTGCGATCCAATCTCTATTTTGTGGATTGAGTTTGTCCCAGATCCTCCATCTGTCACAGTCATTTTCGATCCAATCTCTATTTTGTGGATTGAGTTTGTCCCAGATCCTCCATCTGTCACAGTCATTTTCTTGTTTCCAGTAGTCATGGATTTTGATTTTGCCTTGCGTGGTAATCTCCTATTGGATTTCCTCCCTATCCAGATTTTCCATTCTGGGTTCCTGTTGCCACGCGTCCTCCCAGAATCTGGTTGTTTTACCATTCCTCACTTCATAGAAGCTCTGTGTCTGGATCCAATTTTTGTTGTGTCAGGCTAGATTCCAGATGGATGATCCCTCCCTTGTGCCCATAAAGTGAATTCGATCCTAGTCATTGATGTCCAAGGCATACTTGGACTTCCATAGGGTTTCCCACAATTTTGCCTTTTCTTTGACCCATCTCCACCAGAGTTTCACCCCATAGGCTTCGTTGGTTACTTGTGGGTCTTGTAACCCCAGGTCTCCTTTGCATTTGGGTTTGAAAACCTTCTCCCATGCCACAAGGTCCCATTTTTTCTTTCTTTTTGATCCTCACCATAGGAAGTCCCTTTGCATGGCTCTGATTTTTTGGAGTATTCCTTTGGGAGTGGGAAACATTGTCATTATATAGGTTAGAATTTCTTGTAGAACCACTTTGCTCAGAATAAGTCTCCCCGCTAGGTTGAGGGATCTGTAAGTCCAGTTTTTCACCATCTCCTGTAGTTTGTTGATCACTCCTTCCCATGTTTCCATTTTTCATGTTTTGTTCATAAGGGGGATTCCCAAGTATTTCGTTCGGAGCGTTTGCATTCAAACCCAAAAATATTTGCAGGTTTCTTTGAATTGTTGGCTTGGTATTGAAGAAATAGATCATGGATTTGGAGTGATTGATCTTTGCGCCCGAGGCTTCCCCAAACTCTTCTAAGATTATTTTATAGGATTTCTCTTCCTTGACTATGGGTGTGCCATGGAGTAAGTTGTCATCAACGAACTATTGGTGTGTGGAGGTAGGGAAGTTTTTGAAAGGTTTGATGCATGTTATTTCTCCTGCTATAGTTGTAATTTTTATGCTTCTACTGAGTCCTTCCATCATCACAATGAACATGAAAGGTGATAGTGGGTATCCTTGTCTGATGCCTCTTGAAGGCCAGAAGGGTTTGGTTGGGGCTCCATTGATTAAAAGCAAGTAACTTGTCATTGAGACTAGGCTGACAATCCAGTTGATCCAATGTTGCGCAAAGCCAAAAGCTTCCAGAGTCTTGACCATATAGTGCCAGCTAATTTTTTCATAATCCTTTGCTAGGTGAAGTTGGATTATCATCCCCCCTCTCCTCTAGAGTTTCAGTGTGTGTATCAGCTCATGGACATGGGTGATGTTATCCACAATTTGTCACCCTTCTATAAAACCCGCCTGTTCCTATGAAATTGGTGTGGTTAGGAGAGGTTTCAGTCTATTGGATATGACTTTAGAGATTATGTTATAGACCGCATTGCATAAATCTATAGGTCTGTAGCGGTCTAGGGTCCTTGCTTCATTTTCTTTGGGGATTAAAGTAATCATTGTGGCATTTAGTGCTTTCAGAATGGAGGCCGAGTGTCTAAAGTCTTCCACCACCCCATAAACATCATGTTTGACCACTTCCCAATAGGCTTTGAAGAATTCCACCGTGAAACTATCTGGGCCTGGGGCCTTTCCATTGGGCATCTCCTGGACCACTTGTTCAATTTCCTCCTTAGCGATGGGTTTGTTTAGGTTGATATTTTGTTCCTCAGTAAGTAGCCTGGGGATGTGCTAAGTTATCCTTTTTATGGCCTCCGTTTGGTCTTGGTTGGGTTCCTGGGCTATCCCCTGGAAGTGGTTTACCAGTATGTTTTCAATCTCCTTGTGGGACTCTCTCTCAATCCCATCATGATCCTGAATTTTTAGGATTTTGTTGTGGGTTCTTCTAGCAATGGTTGTTCTATGAAAAAAATTTGTATTCAACTCTCCTTCCTTTAGCCACCTGATTCTGGAATTCTGGCACCATAGAGTCTCTTCTTGTTGGCATCTTGCTTCCCATTCTTGGGTCATTTGGGTCTCTTCCTTTTTCCTATCCTATGTATATCCCTCGTCTATGCATATTTCCTAAAGTTTCCTCATTCTGTCTTCAATATTTTTTTTCTTGGTTTATGTTTACAAACATTTCCTTGTTCCAATCCTTGAATTTATGTTTGATGTACTAGAGTTTATTATAAATATTGAACATCCTTGTCCCTTTATCCAATTGTTGTGCCCACCATCATTGATTGATGTTCTCCTTGAAAGTGGGATGTTCAATCCAAAATTTCTCGAATCTGAACGATCTATTCGTCGGTGTGGTTTGGAAGTTTGCTTCCAATTGGACTGGCCAGTGGTCTGAGCCCCCCCAGAGAAGGATGTTGCAATCTAAAGTTAAACCCTATAGAATGATGGACTTCAACACCAAGAATCTGTCCAGCGTCGTCGCTATTTGATGTTGCTTTATCCATTTGTTGTTCCATGTGAACTGGCCATTACTGGTTTTGATGTCCACCATATCCATTGTATCTATGAAAGATGAAAATTCTTCCGCATCTCTATCTAGTCTCCTGGTGCCTCCTTTTTTTTCCGCAAGTGTTGTGATGATGTTGAATTCCCTTGCCAGGATCCAGTGGAGGTTGTTGGAATAGGTTTTTAGGTTTTCTAGGTCTAGGAGCATTCTTCTCTTTTCTTACAACATCTGGCAACCATACACATTAGTTCATAGAATCACCTCCATGTTACCTATGATTTTCATGTTAACCAAAAGTGTGTGTCTGGTGGCTTTGACTGCTAGTAGATTCATCACTTGTGGGTTCCACAAAGTGAGAATACCGCCTGGCATCTGTTGTCCTTCGACAATCAATGTCTTGTAATTGCTCCATTGTTTTTTGCTGATTGTTTCCATTCTGTCTACAGTACATTTTGTCTCTTGGATGAAACAAAGGTCCAATTGTTCCTTCCTTAGTTTGTTTTTAAGGATTCTTTGCTTTCGTGGGTTGTTTAGGCCTCTAATATTCCATGTTATAATCTTTATTTAAACATGTGGGGGGGATTTGGGAAAGAGTTTTTTTATCTTACCTGAGTTTATCAATAGAGCTCCTAGTTCATGTAGGGCTACGTTGTTTGATTTCCTTCCTTTATTCCTTCTTATCTGCTTGGGTGAGAGCTGGAGTTGTCCCTCGCCTGCTTTGATTCCTAGGTGTCCTATCTCCCCATTTGTGTGCTTGAACCCTCTGGATTTTGCTTCCTCCCTTAGGAGGAATAGGTATTGGATACGATCTAGTTGCTCCAGTGGTACATTGTCTATGCCCTGCCTTTTCCATTGCTTTAGTATGTTTGGGAGATCTATTCCTTCCCTTTCCACAATATCTCTGAGATTAGGGTCTTCTGTACCTACCTTACTTGGTGTCATTTCCACATCTCCATCTGTCTCCTGCATGGGGGTGTTGGCATCTCTGGTTTCTCCATCCATAGGAGTTGCGCTAACCCCCTATTCCATCTTATTTCTTGGGTTGTTTTTGTTCTCATTTGTGGCTTGTTCCTTAGCTTTTTTGGATTTTTCTATTTCCTTTCCTCCTTCTTCCCCTTTGTTGGTTTTGTCCCTCCCTTCCGTTCGATTCCTGGATTTTGGATTTCTTCCTATTGGGGCTTTACTTGGTTTCTTGTTTTCTCTGTTTCTGTGGTTCGACTTGATAAACCCATCCTCATCATGCTATATTTTGGTGTTTTCCTCTTCTTATTTTTTATTGAGAGGGAATTCTCTGAATAGGTGTCCATGTTCATGGCATCTTCTGTATCTAAAATGGATATGCTCGTAGTTGATGTTTTGTATCCATTCCTCATCCCTAAATTCCA
>ML811585.1:63676-75457 GCA_009831015.1 Picea engelmannii | reverse complement strand
CTAAAGAAGAGTTTTAAGATTGTAGCAAAAGTGCCTAATTTTTAAAACCATTGTACTCTCACAACCACATCCATTCTCCCCAAGGTTACTACATGCACATTCACTACTAACTCATAATCCCCATGACTAACTTGACATTGCAGTATTTCCCTTTGTTATATATGTTTCCCCCATTAGAAATCATTCCCTAGAAACGATTCGTGGGGTAAAGAAAATATCTAACTTGTTCAATGAGTTTCTTGTGGATGAAGTTTTGAGTGCTCCATAAATTTGTTAAAACATTGAAATTCTTTCTTTTTAAATTGTCATTGATCTTTAGCATTTCAGAAATTGAGATTCTAATCAAAGGCACACATAGGTAGAGTTTATGCATCTTCTAAAATGTATTTGTATTTTGTTTTTAGAAGTTTTTCAATTTACTCTTCTTCTTTGTCTTCCTCTTGGAAAGTATCTTTAATTATAAATAATTTTTAATTTAGGCATTTGTGATCTTTCAACCATTTATGATTACATTTGTAGCACAACCCCAAGCTATTTTTGTTTCTAGTTTCTTAAGAAAAATCCTTTGTATTTGCATCGAGTTCTAGTTAGCTTAATTCTACAAGATTGCTTCATGTTGGTTATTAACATATATATGTTGATTATGTCTTTGCTAAAAATAATATTGTGATTTTCACTTAATGTTATGAATAATCAAAAAATGAATTGATAATAAAAATTATAATACTTCTTTTGTAAAATTTATTATTTCTCATTGTATATCTTTTTATTTATTTAATTATGTTACATATCCATCTTCATGTTAAAGATTTGATTATGCATTGTATCATTAAATTGTACTATATTCTTCCCCCCTTCTTTAATTGCATTTTGTTAATTGAATATCAATTAAAATAATGCATTTAAACAAGATATTTTTATTTTTTATAAATTTAAAAGTATTTTTCAAAATTTTAAAATGTATTTATAATTTTTTTCCAGAGAAAAAAATTTGCTCAATTATATTATATCATATAATTTTTTTACAACTTCTATTGCATCTCCAAAGTATTCTTCCACATTTTTATAGAGAGAAAAGGTCTACTGTTCAAAAGAAAACTTTACAAAATATCTTGCAATCATCATAAAAAAGTCTTCATAGAGATCCTCAGAAAAAGGTACCGAATAAAACTTTGAGTAGAAGGATCTACTTTAATTCTCAAAACAGATTCAAAATGAGAAAACTATCAAAATTAAAAGCCAAGAGACTATGCTGACTAGTAATGGAAACACTAGCAAAGGTTAATGGATTCTGAATTGTCTCCTTGGACTAGCCACTCCATTGGTCCACTTTTGGTAATATAGATTTCCTTCAGTATCCTCCAAATCTTGTTTAGATAAAGTATCAACTTCAATATTGAAGTTTCTATATATATGTTGGAAAATAATTTTGTGGAAGCTCCCAGTCAACATTAAAATTCTAGTTTTCCATCCCTCCAAAGAGATCACCTGTAAGCTGCCCTCTTTTTTTTAACCAGTCAATTACCACCTTTGAGTCACATAGTAAATGTAGATTAGAAAGTAATAAGTACTCTACAATCCATAGTGATGCCCAGGCACCCATGAGTTTCGCTTTTGTATTTGTTCCTTTTCTGCAATTGAGAATCCATTTGTAAGCAATATCCTATTGTACTTTAATAATACCCCCTGCACCACAAAAACTACCATCACTCCTAACTGCTCCATCAAACCAGGCAAGCGTCGAATCCATGTGGGCGGAAATCAAAATATCCTTTGGTAGATTTTCTTTTGGGTGAGAAATGTTACATGGAGGAAGAGCCAAAATCTTATAGATCATTGTTTGCACAAACAGACTAGTATCCTCAAATAGAGCTTTATTTTTCTCTTGCCAAATATACTAGATGGAATAGGCTTCAATATGAGTAGGAGCAGATTTATCCCTATACCAACTCTGCATACAATCTAAAAGCATAATCCCTATCCAACTCCTATTCAATCTTAATTCCATATATATTACATTCCAAACTGAAATTGCAAAAGGACAGTAAATAAAAATGTGACTAACAGACTCACAATCTGATTTACAAAGAGAGTAGCGCCCTAGACTAGTCCAACCCCTTTTCTGAAGAATGTTCCAAGTTAAGATTTTACCTTCCAGGGCCAGCCAAACAAATAATTTTACCTTAAATTGAATTTTCCAATTCCATAATTTTTGTTTCCAGAAATCAACTTTCAATAGTCTTTTTGCCGAGATAATACTTGAGTAAAGGTTCTTTGCCGAAGGTTTTCCTGAATTGTCATCTCTTATCCACATGAGAGTATCCTTCTTATCTTGGATTAATGCACCCGACGCCAATAATGCACTTCTAAATTGTTCCCATTCTCACGCTAAGTCCCCTACCAATTCCAAATCGATACTGTTAAGCCACGAGGAAACCAAAAATTAATCACCTGAATTCTTTTTGACCTGTGCAAGTGTAATTATGTTCTGATCCTTTAACTCTGACAATAGATTACTCGAGGGGAAAGAGCGATCCCCCATACCCAGGATTCTATCCTTTCCTAAATTTATAGAAATCCCATTCCCAAGTATCCAAATGTATTTATAACTTATACTATCATTTACATGTTTAAATTATAATTATGTATTTTGACAATCTTATTGTGTCAATTTATAATAAATAGGTTTAATATTCCTTTGCAAATATTGTGTAGAAATCTATTCTCAATCCTAGGAAAGTGGAAAATAAACAACTCAAGGTACAACTAAAACTTGCATTTAATATTAAACATAATTTGAAAAACTACTATTATTTTTTTCGAAAAGAGTAAAGTGATATGTTTGTCTTTTGCATTAGATGGCTATATATATTTGAGATTGATAGTACTTTCAATATTCTCACGTGTTACTCTTTTATTGATGTTGTGGATATAAAGTTGTAAATAGTTTTCCATGTTTTATTGTTGTATGACCATGTTTTATTGATGTTGTAGATATGTCTAAAGTATATTTCTTTAATGACCATGTTTTATTGATGTTGTAGATATGTCTAAAGTATATTTCACTCTTTCTTGTTATAGGTTCAAAACATATGCCCATTTTTTTCGTTATGTTGTGGATATGATTAAAGGGCATTTTCATCATGAAAATATGATAAGAGATGTATTCTTCTTTCCTGTGTACTCATTATAAGTTCAAAATATGTGTTCATTCTTTTTATTTATGTTGTGGATATGACTAAAGGGCATTTCCATCATGCAAATATGGTAAGACATGATTTTTTAATACTTTCACACTTCATATTTTATTGTGTAATAGGAAATGATTAGAGATTCAATCATGTATTATATACAATATGATATGATTTTTCAATATTTTTATTCATATTTTTGTTTTTTTAAAGATTGTGGTAGATTTATAAACCCTGAGGTAATTAAAATTGGTAAATTATATGTATTATTATGGTTTTGATTAAAAGAGATTAATGATTTTTATGTTTAATTTTAGAGTAACTTTAGGGGAAATCTATATGGGTTTATTTGTAATCCTCATTTTGAATCCGCATATAAAGTTCTTAGAACCCAATTTTGAAATCTGGGAAGATTCATGGAAGAGTTGGTTTCCCTGTGGGGTTTGTTTATAATCTCAAATGAATTTTCTATGTTTTTTTTAGAAATTTCCTAAAGAATGTGTACCCAAACTATTGTAAGTAGATGTGTGCAAATTACTTGTATAAATGTTTGCACACAAAGTGTTTGATGAAACACCTTAACTAGAAAATTGTATTATTTAAATAATCACGTAATATTTACACTAAAAAATTACTTGGATATGTCTGGAAATGGGGGCCAATGATACTTGGGGTCAATTCCAGACCTGGATATGAAGTTAATTTAATTCTCTTTAAATTAATTCATCTTATCTGATTTATCCAAGGATTAAACCATCATCCTTACAAAAGATTTCTTATTGCATGACTCATAAAATACCTCAACCAAATACACAATTCCTTGAATATTTCTTAAAGGAATTGATAAACTAGTGTGAGTGCTACGGGGAAAATCCCCCTATACTGGGTCTAAGGTAAAGGCAGAGCGATAACTCCCTAAAAAGACTGTTCTACCCTTAATCTACCCCAAAACCATCTAAACAAAGTGACGAGAGAGAAAGGAAAGAGAGTTAATGAGTGCACCTTTAGTCCTTGCGGTTGGTGTAGACCTCTTTTGTTTGTTTCCACCTCCTAGATCACAGATCTCCTCCCAAATCTAGCTTGCAAAAGGTTAGGAATACAATGCAACAACATATGAAATCTCTATTGGTCACTTTAAAAGTTTAGACATAGATATAAATGCGCAAATTAACAAAATCATGTAAACATAGGATTTTGGGACAAGGATGGACTCGTTTATTCAATTTCGAGATAAAAAGGATTACAACCTTTGTTGGAAGCTGCTCCACAAACCAAGTATGGGCTCCTCTGTCGTGGCTCCAAGTGAATCAAACCCACATTATCTTCTCATAACCAACATATCACCAAGGGAAGGAGGAAGGGTTGCATACGGAGAAAGGTTGAGGATAAAACTCAAAATGGGATGCAAATATTGAGCTAAGAAAGGGAAGGGATTTTGGCAGAGTTTTCTTATTCTCTTGCTCATGTTCATAAATGACTCCCCAAGACCTCCTTTTATATGAGAAAAAGATGGTTATTCAGTTTGGGGATGGGCTACAAGGATAAAATGGTTAGGAAACCCTCTATAGCCCATAAACTNTTGGCAGAGTTTTCTTATTCTCTTGCTCATGTTCATAAATGACTCCCCAAGACCTCCTTTTATATGAGAAAAAGATGGTTATTCAGTTTGGGGATGGGCTACAAGGATAAAATGGTTAGGAAACCCTCTATAGCCCATAAACTCCGCTAAATTTTGCACAATTTTATGTTTTTTGCAACTTCTGGAGGTAAACGGGGGCTAACTAGCATGCAAAATGTGTGTGTATGCGGGATAACTAACATGCATCATGCATGTGTACGTAGGCTATCAGTTCACCAGGGCACATACACTTTCCAAAAAATGGTTTTTTAGAAGGAAGCTTCAACAATATTTTGGCAAATAAGGAATTTTGAACTATAATAGATGTCCCCTAATGTGTGAGGTCAGAAGAACAACTGATGGCCGACATACATTACAATAACTTTACACAATGGTAAGGCATGGAGTTGAGTGAGCCCGTGACGAGTGTTTGTGAGCGTGCCATCTGCAAAATAATGATAATCTCTTTAAGGTGGGCATATCCATGCTCGAGATGAACTAAGCATGATTGCCAATCTAGTACAATGCATATCCATGTCATATGTTGGCATAGGAACAAGCCCAAGGTTCAAGGCTTCAACAATGCACCAACAAAACCCTAACTACCGGCCCTTTCGGCAGCACCTGTGAAGCAGATGAAGTCTCACCGGAGGTAGAGGTAGGGGTGGTTGCAAGACTCCAGTGTCTGCAACCTTAGCTAGGACACAGATCTGTGATTAAAATACTCTAACAAAGCACTTAGCAGTTTTCATCCATTTTGTCTACAACACAGATAAACCCTAATTACAATGCAACGCAGTATTCGACAAGATTCAACACATTCAAGCACCAGGAACATCAACATAGATCAGATCTTGTATCTCATTCACATCATTAGGCACTAAGCTATCATATTCATCCAAACATACATCATTGTACTAATAATTAATCATATGAACCATAAAAAAAACATAATGCACAAAGCAAACACAACATAGGATATACATGGTTCACCACCAGCCTGGGGCTACGTCCACCAAATCTTCATCTTCTTTATTATCTTTTGTCAATCATCTACATGCACATAGCCATAAGATCCTACTCCGCATAGGACATGAGATCTGCGTGCACCTCGCCAGATCCTCCTTCCCTGAGATAGGTTACAACACAAAGCCTTTACAAAATCTCTTACAGTCACTTGCACTTAGCCTTGCAAGTCTCACACAGTATGCACAAAGGATGTACAACTATCACTTGCACTTAGCACATCATCACACAGATGCCTATATTTTCTCCTCTTACATCGCCTAGACATCTATGTATACATTACAAAATGGTCCTAAAGATGGGTAAACCCATGGGCCGACATCCCCATACCTGTTACATAAGCACAAAACCCAAAAATCCCTAAAAATGGGCCTAGATTCCGTGATCTTCGCTTCGACTTGCGCTCCACCTTCGACAGCCTGTTGAAGTCCCAAAATAGGTCAAACTTTACCAAGGATATCCAAGACTTGTTCAAGGGCCAACAAGCCCCCAACACTCACTTGTGACTCATCTTGAGTCACTCTGATCTAGGTAGCTCTGCTTCAAAATCCTCGAGCCTGTCTCGAGATGCTTCTTCGCCAGGGCCTCCTGCTTCGCGAACTCCTGAAGAACTGCCTCATTCACAGGTCCCTCTAAGCATTGTTCAATTGAAGTGACTACTTGTTCCAGCTCTGCTCCCCATCCTTCAATCTCTTCGAACAATTTGCAAGCTGTGTCCTAGACTAGCTGGAGCCTCTGAGTCACTTCCATGACTTTGCTCTATATGGTATGGACTCACTGTTGAGAAATGAATTGTTCCTAGGATCTTTTCATTCTTTCAACTACTGATAGGAGCTTTATCTGCGCCTGTACTGTCGCTACTTGCTACTTTGCTTCCTAGAGTTGTGACTCCAGTGTATTCAATTCAAGGTCCTCAGTAAGTCTCTCATAAGTCTGTGCACTTCTACTGTTAAGCTATTGACATTCCAAATCTAATGCTCTGATCCTGTCAACTGTGCTCTGGGAAGTGGCTTCTCTTTGGTCTCGCACGTCCTGAGGATTACTTGGTACTATTTGTAGCTCTAGATCTGATATTCTCTGTTGAAGCTATTGGATGGCTTCAACAAGCTATGCTACTTGATGTTCCATTGGGTCTTCCTCCTTTTTCTCTAATCCTATCACAGAGCGAAGTGCTCTATTGACTGCTTATTTTACTCCAACCTTCTCCACAAGCAACTGTTCTTTTTCATGCTGGATCTACACCTTTTCCTCTTCAAACTTTGCTTGGAGGGCAACCTTCTCCTACTTCGCAAGCCTGCATTTCTCTGTTACTTCTTCTTGTGCTTGCTTCAGGGCCACCGTGGCCTGTTCTGTTTCTTCCTGTACACGACAAAGGTGGGCTTCATTCACATCGGCTAGTCTGCCGAGTTGGGTAGGCTCATCTCCCAACTTTGTTTCTTTTGATGGAGGGGGTGCAGTGGAAACTGTGCGACTGGAGTGAAGGGCCTATTGTACCCCTTGCACTTATTCTTTAATTTTTTCATACATGGTCTCTTGTTTAGCTTCATTTATCTGCAAAGTATCTTCTGAGGCATCCAACATAGCTGCGATGATGAATTCAAATTCATCGAGTGTGAGCACAATCTGCAGCTTGGTCTTACTAGATTTTGACTTCTTCCGCGATGTGGGTTTCGTGGGAAAAACCTTTCTTTTGTGAGATGGCTCTGCGTCTTCAGGGGGATTATGTGGCAGTGTTACTTTGCCTTGCTTCTGCTAATCTTCTTTTCCATTATTCTCTTCTTTATCTATTTTTTCATCACCTCCTTCAAGTGATTTTGAAGAAGTTTCTTCTGATGTACTGTTCAACTGTTGGACTTCTTCTGTCTTCTTCCTTCTACTAGTTCTAGGTGTATCATTCCCTTCACGATTGATCACCAGTATTCTGATTAGTTCAAGATCAGACAGTTCTGCGGGGTCAACAGGGATAAGGAGCTCTGCAGGCCACTCCTTAGTTATTTCTTCTAAGTCCTCTTCTGTGAGTTTGTAATAACTCTATAGTACTTCTTTATGTTCATCTTTGTGCACAGTGATGTAGATAAAATGCATGTCTACATGGAACTTCACAAATGGCCTGAACCTGTGCAGGGTGTTCAACTTCATACGAGGGACAACCTCAATAACCCTCTTTAACTGTAGGTAGTAGGTGTGGAACACTACGTTTGATTGCCATTTTTTTCCCATATCGCTTGAATACCATAGCGAAGTCAAATTCATGACTAAGGGTTCATATGGTTCTAGCTCAGGGAATGTCGCACCTATATCCCAAGCTATGAACGCGATGAGGATCAACATCCAACTAAAATGGAACTCATAGCCTGGTTCCTGGGCTTCGCAGAATTCTTGGTTTAACTGGTTCACTAATTACTTTGCCCAGTTCATCTGTAGCCCCTCCATGCATTTCCATGCGAGGTTAACAACAAACCCTGTGACCTGCATGGGTCTATTCTTTTGGACTAGCTTACCAGTAATCAACTGGAAATCAAGGTGCACTATGCCATTTTGGATGGAGGCTACCTTGTAGCCTCACTTCCCCTTTTCCACATCGCCATATGTATATTTAATCTTCTGCATCAGGGCACGGTCTGCAACCTTCCCTGGGTAGAAGTCTTGCAGGTCTGGTCCCTGTATGCTTAATCTGGTGATCTGATGGATCAGCACTGGATCGATGACGATGTGTTTGTCTAGCCATAAATAACCACCATGGAAGCTCGACAACATGAGCTTAATGCATGATTTAACCTCTTGGTGCCTTCCAAAATGGGGTATTTTCATTACGTTCAGGATGGTGGACTGCGCGAGGTCCATATTCCATGGTTGGGGGATTATCCTCGACTTCTTCCCCTTCGTCCTAGTCAAATACCTATGAGGAGAAAGCATGTTGAAGTTCTTGCGAACCCCTAGGTTAAAGTCATTGATCTTTAGTGTCATGATCTTATCTGGCTGAGGCTTGCCTGTGTGTATCCCCTTCGGGAGGTACGGAGTAACCAAGGTGTAGTCGAAGTCCCTGGGGACACTGTCACGATTAACCATGCCGACTAGAGGCGGGATGTAGTTGGGCAGGATGGAAGGGATTAACTTTTCATTTTCCAAGTCATATCGATGCTTGGTTCTTTTCTCATCTACAACTCAGGATGGTCTGGATCCATGAGTATTCAACGAGGAGAATTGCACTCCTCGGGTCGATGAAGCTTGAAATCCTGTGGAAATCACTCTTTCTGCCATTAGATCGATTAAAATTTCCTCTACTGACTTTTCCACAGTGCTAAGCTCATCTGAAATGCACACTCAAGATCGGATATCTCAGACTGATGAACAATTTATCAATGCAATAGAATGGATGGCAAGGTATCAATAAGCACAACACAGTATCAATGAATTCTCTTGTTGGCTCAGATACAATTCATGAAAGTTTGCTCGGCGCAAAAATCGATGGGCTAAATAGACAACGATGTAACGGATCATTCCAATGGACAAGAAGCCTTCATCAATGTAGTTATGTCTGTTATAGCGTGGTCCCAACGGTCCGATGGCAATATTTCTGATCATAGTTGTTATTCTAACCATTCAAGAACGTCAATCTAATGGTTATAATGCCTCCAATGGTCATATTTATCTGCCATGGCGAAGTGCCAATCTGAGTTGCTATGATATTCCGACGAAGTTCGAATTCTGGAGACCTTCCTTCTGTGAAGTCTTCTGTGGAACTTCCTATAATTTCTCCAACTTTGCTTTCTTCTTGCTGAGATTTCTAGCCTTCTTCCCTATGATCTACATTACTGGGTTCCTCTTCCCATTCTAATTCTTATCTCCTCTTGGAATAGTAACTTCATGTTGTTGATGGTATTTTGTAGGGTTCAAGGACAATACTTCTTCTTTGTCTGGGGTAGGTCCTCTACTCTCTTATATAGACAGGTGTTTCAGGTCTGCTTGTGTTCTTCCAACTTCAACATCCCAATTTTTGGTTCTCAGTATCCTTGAATGGTTTTCTTGTTTTGCCAGTAAGTGTGCTATTCTCTTTTCCATGAGGTCTCTTAGTTCTTTCTTTTTCTTTTCTAGAGCTTCCTCTTCTTATTTTCTTCGGATCCGATCTTTCTCAATCTAGGTTTTTCATAGTAACATAGAAAATGGGGCATTGTTCTCAATAAATTTAACAACCTCAAAGTATTCTTCTGTTGAAGTGCCATGAGCATTCATAGATGTCTGGGTAAGTCCTCCACATAGGGTTATCAACTCTCCTCTAAATAATCCTATTCCTCCCAATGAGGGAATCATAGAAGGCTTTCCTAAAATTTCCCAAGTTCTTTATGTCATAATCTTCACCTGTGTTTCCTCATCTAGAACAGAGTCTATGTCGAAGTCTCGTATTCTTGTTTCGATGTAATATTTCTCTTTGAATATCTCTGATACATTGATATCTTTGTGGTCATTCAGGGTTTATTTCATTTGTAGTAATACCGTCTCTGATTCTTTCTGGGGTTTGTCCATGGTCTCAGTTTCTTGGTCTTTCTCAGGGTTTTCTTGTTTCATATTCATTCTTTCAACCTTAGCAATGATTCTAGGAAAATTTAGAATTCCATGGTCCATAGATTTACAACAAAAACAACTAGGTCTTCTATCAGGGAAATCCTTAGCAAGATGGCCCGACCTTCTGCAACTTTAACAAAGGGTTAATCCTCTCTTCCTCTTAAATGATCCCCAGCCTTTCTTGTACTGTGCACTAGGATCGTGGTATGTAACCTGCAAAAAATTCTTCCTAGGATCCTACATCCATTTGTTAGTCCAAACATTCTTTCTATGCATAGGAATAACATATCTTTCATTATTTCTATCAGATCTATTCATATCAAATCTTCTTTCTTTTAACTGTGACCTAGTTTTCAGACTAGGACAATATTTATCAAACATACCTAGATCCATACTATCGAAACAAAAATTTCCAATTATCTTACCTTTATCAAAGCACAAGGCTTTCAGATCTTACCTCTTTAATAAAAAAAATTCAGTGATCTTACCTCTTTTCTTCAGATCTGCCTCCTTTTTTAGCATAGAGCTTCACATACAAGTAGAATATTGTGCACTAAAGAAACAGATCTACGCACATATCTTTCTTTATTTTCCTCAGTTCCCAGCATTCACAGTTTCACATCCTGACAACGGAACCATTCACTACTACATATGACCAAATTTGTGACGGTTTTTCGTTGATATTTCCAAACATATCCATCGCAATTTCCATGACAACTGAGATTTTTTTTCGTCGGAATAATTTCATCGCTATATCCATGATCCATGTGTGTGTAGAAACATTGAAAACATAGGCTCTCCACATGTCGCCAGATTCAACATCGGTTAACCCTATGCATCATCGCAATTTCAATGAAATTATGTCGCAATAACAATGAAGAAATGCGGAAATTACGACAAAACTTTGTCACAATTGCGACGGACAGTTATGCCAAGACTATAACTTATGACATAGATGCTAAATGTGCGACGCAAAACTATCGCAATTTGCGATGAAAAGCCGTGGAAATATCAACAAAAAAAATATCTCAAAACCAAACTTACGACGCAGATGTTGTATGTGCGACGAGAATTCGTGGCAAATTGTGACGAAATTTCGTCGCTATAGCGACGGTTTTGGTAAAATAGTAAAATTGTTTCCGATGAACTTTCGTCGATATTGCGATGATGGATTTAAGTTTAATTTTATTTTTTTTACATGAAATATGGTATTACCATATTACATTGTAATATGGTAATGCCATATTACATTGTAATATGGTAATGCCATATTACATTGTAATATGGTAATGCCATATTACATTGTAATATGGCATTACTATTACATTGTAATATTGTAATATTGTAATATATTGTAATATATATATCCCCTACAAATAATCA
>ML811585.1:34107-58552 GCA_009831015.1 Picea engelmannii | reverse complement strand
ATAAAGCCTACTTTTAAAAACACGTCAAAACCCTTACCTTTTCATTGTTCTTTCTCCAAATCCATTAACCCATACAACTTGATAAGAGTTGTCCACGAGATTCATTTTCATCACCAAGAACTGCATGAATCATAAAAGACAATTTTTTTATATGAGTAAATAATTAATAAGCAAATAAGCATGCATTTAGTTCTGTAAAATACTCTAGAAAAAAATTAAGTTGTCGCATACCTTAATGATATTTTCTTTGTTTTGAGAATAGGTTATTCTCTACTGAACAGGGCCAACCACATGAAGGTGGAAGCTGATATGGCCCCTCTCCCCCCCTCACATCGCTCTCAATTCCCCATACCCAACAAATGATTTTCTTTATATAGAAAACATATAGACATTAAAGCATAACTTGGATAGTCATCAAAACATATGAACATATAAACATCGATAAAGATCCAAAAATAGGTCATGAAATTATACATCTAATTTTTCTTTGATTTATGTTTCTTTACATTCATAAAACTGACAATCGGGATATCATCATCATCCAAGGACATTGTATTTCGTGTGCACTGTCCTTCTATTGTTTGTGTGTGCTCATGTACCATACTTTTGGTACGTCACTGAGAAGGGTTAGCTGACATATGTTCAGGGTCATGAACTAGAACAATGAAAATGATCATATCGATATGTTGAAATATAATTGAAATAACTAATTCATTGTTTTGATTAACATTACACTATTGCTCTTTACTTGGCTCTGTAGCTGGGACAATTGGTGCGTTAATTTCCTGTCCAATTGGTTTCACTCGCATTTCACCCTCCTGAGCTACATCCTCTTCAATTTTGAGAAGATAATATATAAGTATAAGTCAGGAAATAAATATCTACAATTACAGTAAATATTTATAATTCTGAAGCATACATACCGGAATGGGTACTTTTCTCTACACTATCACTGGACATGTGGACCCTTGTATGACGTGGTGTTTGTTGAATACCACTTGATTCACTACTGCGGTAGCACTATTTCTTGAAAACAAACATAAATACTTAGTTAAGGGTTATATAATAAAATATGAATAGACTTTACAAGCATGCTACTGCGGTTTCCTTATTCATTTGATTTACCTCTGTGGCTGGGGAGATAGGAGTCTGGCCCAAGATTTTTCTATATTCAATCACACTTTTAAAACCATGCTTGTAACCAAGATTTAGGTCCTCCTTGGTGGCAACAGTGTCAAAGATATTTAACTGCAATGCATAACACCATTAAAAATACCAATAACAAAAACATATCTTTGTTCGCTACTATTAAATAAATATTAACCACAGTTAATCATTTAAATCTTACTATTCAGGATTTGATTTTTCCGTAGCCACCCTGGCCTAGTTTATGATGGCTGTGTTTTTCCACTCTGGCCTTTTTTTCTTTGGATGTGTCTGGTAGCCTACATATGGAATTTTTGAAAAACATTAGATATCAAAATTGTTACTTAAAACAGGAAAGAAAAACATAAATGCTCATATTTCACTGATAATATGAAATGTGTTGTATCTTTCTTGACCAACTCGTGGTTGTCGTCCTTGTTTTTTTTTAAAGTTCTCCTTTGCATCCTCTATTAGCGCCTTCCACTCTTTCTCGGGAACCATGGGAGGGCACTCGTGATTGAGGTCTATTTGCAATTTATCCCTATACTGGGCCCTAGTGTATTTTAAATTCTCGTCAACCAAATTTGTAACCACTTTCTTGTTGAAAGTGTTTCCGAACAAGTTTACCATGTGATCTAATTAAATCATATTTCATTTTTCTATCTTGGTCATTCCACCGTGTGCGAATGGTGGGGCCAAACAACTCCAATTCCTTTTCATGTAAGTTTCTATAGAAAACATTGTTTCCTGCAGTAACGTGTTATCCATTAATCAATTAATAATCTCAACAAATGTCCATTTCAATTTCATGAAAAAAATGAATCAATTAATGGGACAATTACATGCAATCTTCTTAATCTTTATCGGAACACATTCGTCATCCACCAGAAAGGTGACATCTAGTGATCCGATGCTTTTAATTCATTCTTCTCCATGCAGAATAGGATCATGTGCACCTACACTATGTTCCTCTTCGGAGTCATCATGTGGAGTCCCAGTATATGACTCATCATGCTCTGGCATGTCATGCTGGTCAAAATCACCCCGCTCATCAATGGATTTCTAGGGGAACCTCAGGAGGTTCAAAAAGACTCACTTGCACTTTGCTATGTCGACCTTTTTTTTTCATTGGACCCTCACTACTACCTATAATAGTTGCAGGATCGATAGGTTCTCCACGCATGGGGTTTAAAAACTCCTACAAACATAAATTTTTTCTTTATCAGATCATATACAAAATATAAAACTAAAAAGCAGATATGAAATTGTCATAGATAATAAAAATATGTAAAGATGCCACTTACCACAAAATTATTTATTGTAGTTTGTAGCTATACAATTCTTTCCTTGTTCTCTGGTGTCAGGGGTCTTTTGCTAATCAAACCTAGATATTCCATGTTAGACTTCTTCAAGGCCTTCATTACAGTTTTCGTTGGGTTTGTCGAATAATATATTCCGTCCTCATCAATATCCTCCATGGGAGCCTGAACAAGTGTTGACATAATAAATCAATCAACAAAAGTTATGAAATTCACCTCTAACATTAAAAAAATGAAATATTGCAGTAATATCAGAAAAACAATAACAAAATTTCAGAAATTTAGTTGTTGTAGTCATAAGTTGTTACTGTATTTAACATTTACCTGGTGAGGCACTGCAGGTGCCTTTCCATGGTCACCCTAGAGAGATGTAGCGGGTGAAACTCGGACACGGTCACCCTAGACAGAAGTTGACACAACAAATCAATTAACAAAAGTTATGAAATTCACCTGTAACATTTAAAAAATGAAATATTGGAGTAATATCAGAAAAAAAATAATGAAATTTCAGAAATTTAGTTGTTGTAGTCATAAGTTGTTAATGTATTTAACATTTACCTGGTGAGGCACTGTGGGTGCCTTTCCACGGTCACCCTGGAGAGATGTAGCAGGTGAAACTCGGACATGGTCGCCCTGGATAGAAGTTGACACAATAAATCAATCAACAAAAGTTATGAAATTCACCTGTAACATTTAAAAAATGAAATATTGGAGTAATATCAGAAAAAAAAATAATGAAATTTCAGAAATTTAGTTGTGTAGTCATAAGTTGTTACTGTATTTAACATTTACCTATTGAGGCACAGTGGGTGCCTTTCCACGGTCACCCTGGAGAGATGTAGCGAGTGATTTTCTACCACGATAACCCTAGATAGATGTTGGCACAATAAATCAATCAATAAAAGTTATGAAATTCACCTGTAACATTAAGAAAATGAAATATTGCAGTAATAACAGAAAAAAAAAAATAATAATAATGAAATTTCTGAAATTTAGTTGTTGTAGTCATAAGTTTTTAGTGTATTTAACATTTACCTGCTGAGGCAAAGTGGGTGCCTTTCCACGGTCACCCTGGAGAGATGTAGCGGGTGATTTTCTACCACGGTCACCCTGGAGAGATGTAGCGGGCGATTTTCTACCACGGTCACCCTGGAGAGATGTAGCGGGCGATTTTCTACCACGGTCACCCTGGACAGATGTTGGCACAATAAATCAATCAATAAAAGTTATGAAATTCACCTGTAACATTAAGAAAATGAAATATTGCAGTAATAACAGAAAAAAAATAATGAAATTTATAAAATTTAGTTGTTGTAGTCATATGTTTTTAGTGTATTTAACATTTACCTGCTAAGGTGAAGTGGGTTCCTTTCCACGGTCACCCTCTCCATATATTCGATTTAATTTGTAATCGATCAATAACTCTTCACCTGGAACTATTGTTTTTGTTGCACATACAAATATATGATTTCCTTCATGTGCCTCAAACATGCAATCTGGTTTCTTAGTTGTTTCCACTGGTCATGTACTATTTGTAAATCCCATAATGTTTCAAGTAGCTTTTGGCCTTCCATCAATATACATAGTTGCCCCTTTATTTTGATTGTTATCTAGTAGTTGTATATAATTTGCGACAACTCTGTATCTCTGTATACTTTGCGTATATCAGACAAACATCAACCAGTGATTGTATTTGTATAATGGTCCAACATACTCCATCAATTCAGTTACAGTTCCATAGCCAACCTTTATGTCATCCATGGAAAATAACCCCAATCCATGTAAGGACGAAGGAGAAATGCGATACATCCTCCCACCGATGAAGAAATCTGTGTCCACTTCAGGTAGCTCCTTAGGTGCCCATCGTTGCACTAGATGTTTATATCTCAAGGGAAACTCAATGTCACCTATGCTCTCAACATCATAATTACATGACCATCTGTTGGAAATAAAAAATTGCATGCGGGTACGAAATCTTTTCCTTACATTTTCCAACCTAGTTGATCTAGAACCGGTAGATCTAGTACAACACGTCTCACTTTCAACCTCTCTTACTATATCTTGATCATCACTCGAGGAAGATAGATCTGACATATACCTATTTGGTGGTACCTACACTCATTAAAATAAGAATATAAGTTATCGTGCCAATATACGTTTTTGGTACCAACATAGTTGCATATAGTTGCACTTAGTTGCATAAAGTTGAAATTGCCACACCTATCTGTCACATAGTTGCATAAAGTTGAAATTGCCACACCTAGTTGCATATAGTTGCAATATAGTTGCATAAGTTGCAATATAGTTGCATAAGTTGCAATATAGTTGCATAAGTTGCAATATAGTTGCATAAGTTGCAATAAAGTTGCATAAGTTCCATAAAGTTGCTTAAGCTGTATAAGTTGCATGTTGCATAGTTGCATAAGTTGCAATATAGTTGCATAAGTTTCATATAGTTGCATAAGTTTCAATATAGTACCAACACAGTTGCATATAGTTTCATTTAGTTGCATAAAGTTGAAATTTCCACACCTATCCGTCATATAGTTGCATAGTTGCATAAGTTGCATATAGTTGCATATAGTTGCATAGTTCCATAAGTTGCATTGTTGCATAAGTTGCGTAAATTTGCATAAGTTCCATAAAGTTGCTTAGGTTTCATAAGTTGCATGTTTCATAGTTGCATATAGTTGATCTAGAACCGATAGATCTAGTACAACACGTCTCACTTTCAACCTCTCTTACTATATCTTGATCATCACTCGAGGAAGATAGCTCTGACAGATACCTATTTGGTGGTACCTACACTCGTTAAAACATGAAGATAAGTTATGGTGCCAATATACATTTTTGGTACCAACACAGTTGCATATAGTTGCATTTAGTTGCATAAAGTTAAAATTGCCACACCTATCCATCATATAGTTGCATAAAGTTGAAATTGCCACAACCTAGTTGCATATAGTTGCAATATAGTTGCATAAGTTGCAATATAGTTGTGTAAAGTTGCATAAGTTGCATAAGTTGCAATATAGTTGCATATAGTTGCATATGAAATTGTTGCAATATAGTTGCATATAGTTGCATAAGTTGCAATATAGTACCAACATAGTTGCATATAGTTGCATTTAGCTACATAAAGTTGAAATTGCCACACCTATCCGTCATATAGTTGCATAGTTGCATAAGTTTCATATAGGTGCATATAGTTGCATAGTTGCATAAGTTGTGTAAAGTTGCATAAAGTTGCGTAAAGTTGCATAAGTTTCATATAGGTGCATATAGTTGCATAGTTGCATAAGTTGTGTAAAGTTGCATAAAGTTGCTTAAAGTTGCATCAGTTCCATAAAGTTGTTGAAGTTGCATAAGTTGCATGTTGCATAGTTGCATAGTTGCATATAGTTGCATACTAAATTGTTGCAATATAGTTGCATAAGTTGCAATATAGTTGCATAAGTTGCAATATAGTTGCATATAGTTGCATTTGACCACTCACCAATATTTGAGAATACAGTTGCAATATAGTACCAACATAGTTGCATATAGTTGCATTTAGTTGCATAAAGTTGAAATTGCCACACCTATCCATCATATAGTTGCAATATAGTTTCATTTGGAACCATTGGTATGTTTTCATAATAAGAATAAGTCTCAAGGTGTGTACCATGACTAGAGATGAAAAAAGGGCCTTAGGTCCTAAACATATTTTCTTTGGCTCATTGGCCATTACCAAGGCCTCAAACCACCACATCTATCATAGTTAATAGATTATGGTGCTTGGGTGGGATATGGGTGTCATTCACAATTTTTTCACACCATGTATGGAACTTAGGTCTTGTCCATGGTCAGGGAAAGAACATATGGTTTTTAGGTCCTATTTAAATCTTCTTAGGATTAAGCTTCATGACGAAGTTGTCAAAAAACAAAACAATACATATGTAAAAATCTTTAGCCTCTGTGTGGGATATTTGGTGCCATTAATAGTTTTTTCATCATAAGAATGGTTCTCAAGGATTGTACCATGTCTAGGGGAAGAAAACAAGAACATTAAGCTCACAATGAAAGTTCTCAAATTCAAGGCCCATGAACTAGGCCTCAAATAACCATGTAGATATTATTTAAGAGATATTTGGCCTCAAGGTCTATGAACTAACCATTGAATGATCATGTAGATAATGTTTAAGGAATATTTGGCCCCCAAGTGGGATTTGGACACCATTAGTATTTTTTCCTTTCACATATGGGAGTTTAGGCTTGTACCATCATCAAGGGAAGGAGAAAAGGGAATTAGGATTTAAATGAACCTTATGTGCTTAATGATCAAGATTGAGGCCTCCAATTAGGAATATGGGCAACATTGGTATGCTTTAAATAATAATAATGGCTATTAGGACACCATATGGGCACCATTCACAGGTTTTATGCATCATAGTTAGCTCTCAAGGCCTCTAAGAAGGAACTTAGAGCCATTAGGAGGATATAGTTGCATTCATAAGTTGCATTAGGAGGATATAGGTCGCACATTCATAAGTTGCATATAGTTGCATAAGTCGCATATAGTTGCATAGTTGCATAAGTTGCATATAGTTGCATAAGTTGCATTGTTGCATAGAGTTGCATGTTGCATAAAGTTGCGTAAAGTTGCATAAGTTGCATTGTTGCATAAAGTTGCATGTTGCATAAAGTTGCGTAAAGTTGCATAAAGTTGTGTAAGTTGCATTGTTGCATAAAGTTGCATGTTGCATAAAGTTACGTAAAGTTGCATAAAGTTGCATAAGTTGCATTGTTGCATAATGTTTCATGTTGCATAAAGTTGTGTAAAGTTGCAGGTCCCAGTGCTGAAATCATGGCATTCCTATTAAGTTTTGAAAATTTTCATAAGAAGTCCAATCTTTTGAAATGACTCAATGCCCCCATACCAAAGTGGCCCATTATCCTTGTTTCAGAATGCTCAAGGGGCTTACGTTCAAAGTATTGTTATTAGATGAAGTTTAAAAAGTGGTAGGATGGATTGAAGTTCAAAAAAGTGTCGATGGACTAAAGTTTTAAAATTTCTCAATGAGCAATGTTTCAGAATGGCTCAAGGGGCTTAAATTAAAAAATAAATCAATATTCCAAAATGCACTGAAGTTTAGAAGTGGGCCAAAGTTGGAGAAATTCTTAAAATTTTGTAATGGCCCAAAGTTCAAGAATGGTTTGAAGTTAAATTTGGCCCTAATGTTCAAACATGGTCCAAATATATGAAGAGGCCTAATGACCTTGTCCATAAATGCCTTGAAGTTTATAAGAGGGCCAATGGTACAAAGTTTGAATTTGCATGATGGATGATGTTTTAGAGTTTCCAATGGAGTTAAGTTCGAAGTATGGATGTTGGGAAAATTTAAAAAAGTGGCCAATGACCGATGAAATACATGGAAATAGTCCTGATGGCCTTAATTTTGAACAACGGTTGAAGTCTCAAAAGGAGTGGAAGTTTCAAATCAACTTAGTCTTTGAAAAGGGGCCAAAATTCAAAATTAACCGAAAGTTTCGATTGGCCGTGAATTTCAAATGTTGGTCAATGATGCAAAAGAGCCTAATGACTTGGTTTGAATAGGTTGGATGGTCAAAGTTGGAAGGAGGCTCAACAAGAAATGTTTGAAGGAAGGTCCAATAGTGAAGAAGAGGGACAATATTTTAAAAGGTGGTTGATGCTAGAAGGATGTCTTACCAATAGGATTGATGATGTGAAATGAATGAGAATAACCTTAGATCAAAGGTGGATCAAGGAATGAGAATATGATTTTATTCGAAATAAATCAATTCTTTCATGTGAGAGAGGCCTTCGACCCATGTCGATGAATAAATGATTGCACATAGAAAAAAATATATAGTAACCAAAACCTTATTTTGGGCATAACTTGAGTATACAAACTCAGATGGAGCTGAAATTTCACATCGAAATTTCTATCAAAGTTGTCTATGAAAATTTCCTTGAGCTCAAGTTTGTGTATTTGGCACTGAATTCCTGAAAATTGACACAATGCAATTTTTAGATGACAATATTGTACTCTCTGCCAACAATTCCATTCATGATGAAATCTAGACAAGGACTATTGATTAACACAAGAAAGCCCATAAAATCATTTGGATAGATTCCAAGGGATTCTTAGTAACATAGACAAAATGGGGCAAAAATCACTACTTTGAGACACTTTTAGACATTTTTAGAAATTGTATTTGAAGGAAAGGGACCTAAAACTACAAATTAGGAAAATTTATCCAAGCAAACATTTCATATCCTTAGTAATTTGGATAACTTTGTCCAAGTTGTTATCGGACTAATCAGTAGGTGCGGACACTAATAGATCTCCCTAGATCCAACTGGATCTAGAACAAAACAGGATAGTACATGACTCTTTCCCTAAGTTATGACCATTGAATTAGTTAGTAAAGAGGAACAAGTGACATACCTTTGTATTTCTTCCTAGGTTCTCTGTTGCTCCCGCTTCACTCCGGTGCTCTCGTGAGGTCAAGACCAAGACAACACAAACCAACCAAAGTGAAGATAGCAAAATATATTCAATTGTCAACTTATGTGTATGATCAAGGAATTACACAATAAAGTAAGAACGACTTTATGGGAAGGGACATGTCGTTGTATCATATTAATCAAAAGTAGAAGATACAACATGAGCATCTTGATGTCACAAGATTCTTTTCGGTGACTCTTGGTTCCAACACACACACTTGCTCATCCTTGCATTAAGAAGATCCAATTCCTCTTGATAGACTTGCTAGAGTCTCCAAGCTCCTGTTCAAGCTAGGTTCTTCACACAATTCCTTCACCAATTCTCCAATTAATATTGCTTAACATTTTCCATGAAAATCCCATCAATATATAGGAGAGGATGAGATGGTTACTTGGATGAGAATGATCCCACCAAATCAGGGAAACCAGTAACATGATAACCATTCGAATACCAACCCATTCTCTAGAAGATTCCCTTCTAGAACCATCGAGACTTCATCTTTTTCCAAGCTTGAGAACAAATTCGCACCCTAGATATATAGCATAGTGTGAGAATTTTGCACCCTAGCTGAAGGCAGCCTGTGAGAATGGGTCATTCTCGCACCCTAGGTATAAGCAACCTGCAAACTCTCTTCAAAAATATGTTTTCTGGGAAGAGATGAGTGTCACTTTTCTCAGGAGAAAGTTCTTGCTGGGAGCCTGAGTACACCTTCATCAATGCACCATCAAGATGAACAAAATCATGGGTAACAGAATTCCCCCCAAAGTATGAGGTCGGAATTAGTGACAGCCGAAATACTTTGTAAACTGTGTGTGTGTGTCGGAAACCAGGAGCGCACCTAATCAGAAACCTGCGAACAACCAAGCATCTGCAAAATATCATACTAGTTATGAGGTAGGCATTCCCATACTCAGATCACAGAAGGATGACATTATAAGCATAGGTCATGGCCACCAATCATACACTGTGGATCCATGCCGTCAAAATATCACATAGCCACTAGGAATACACTGTGGTATCTATGCAAGAAAATTCAAATTGAGACAACATAGCCATGAGACATACAAAGTGGATCCATGTGCTGCAAATTATACATATTCCATCGTAACCTAGACAAAAGAGATGAGATCTAGGGTCTTCAATCCCTTCGCTCGAAAGTACGAACCTAATCATGTGATTACATGTGTTGAAGTCGAACATGGTAGAAACCACTTGATTATCGGTCATTGATGAAACCATTAACAAGTGCGAGGGAAATCACCATTAATGTCAATGACTCCCAAGGTACACTAGTACAATCCACCAAATGTGAATAAATGAGTTGAGGTCGAACATCCAATGGAATCTTTCGATTAGGGGCCAATGATGTAAACCCACTGTCGAAAGTGAGGAAACCTGCCATTGAGGCATGCAAGTTCCAAGGTACTAAAGGATTTCTAAATCTTGTTTATGGATAATGAGCTAGAGTCGACGGAACAAAACTCATCACAGGAGGGCCTTGATGTATCCCTCATCAATGACACGAAATGAGTAACAGATTTTAAAGGTGAAGCAGAGTATGATGTAAGTTGGACTGGACACAGGGAAGGCTGACACAGAGAGAATGGACAACTGCATATGGCTGACTCAATAGAGGTTTCATATGAACTTCTCTTGAACATATGAATGACACGACCAATGATTTGGCAGCATTGACTCAGAGACGACGCAGGGTATGACCTTGTAGAAAATCAAATGAGAGACAAATGGATTTCCCAAACCAGCTTCAAATAATGAATAGGGGGTTGTCATGTTCAAGAGAGACACTTACTGCCAATTAATATGAATACCAGAACACATCCCTTTCCCAAATTTTCCCCCACCATTTCTGGCGAGTACCTCTTTATTTTTACGCAAGCTTGAGGAGGATAACATATGCTTGTTGATATAAGCTCATCCTTCGGATGAGTCCTTTGGAGTATGTTTAACGAACCCTAGGAAGGAGTGGTTCGGTCCCATTACGGGTCTGTCAATGTTTGTTTAACGAGTCCAAAGATAGAAAACTCGAAGGTTTTTCATGATTATAGAGTCTGGAAAAACACTTAAAAGAGAACTCTCTCAGTTCCTTTTTCGTAAAATAGTCTGATGAGACCGAAAAAGAGATAAATTATCACCCAACAGACGCTTTCTTCAAATACTTTAATGAGCGTGAAAATAGCAAGGTCGCTCGACAATATTTTCATGTTTAGAGAGTCTGAAAAGAGCTTAAAGAGGACTCCAGGGGGGGTCCTTTTTAGTATAACCTTGTTGAGCTCGAAAAAGTGATAAAAGTTTGCTTGATCGCGTTCTCATGTATTTTCGAGCGTGAGAACGAACGAAGACCAAGCTCGAGGTTTTGTACAAAAACCATAAATAACAATCAAAACATGAGATGAATAATAAAAAATATTCGCATCCGTGTGCATGAACATCGAGGTTGTTACGTCTACAAAAGTTTCACTCATAAAGGTATTAGGCATTAGGTTTCAATAAATAAACAATTATAAAATCCAATAACAAATGGTAAAAGTAAATATAAAGGGGTAAAAGTTCTTTTTACCATAGTTATTTTAACTTTACCAATATTTTAGTCCAAAACCCCTCTTTTTCCCTTGAATTACGGCGTTCGATTGCGGGAGTTATGAGAATCCATTCGACGAATTGTCTTCGGAAGTGAGGTAAGCTCCTTGTCCTCTATATTTTCATGGTTCAATTTTTCATTTTCATTGGAAAAAGTCATGTTTTTTAGTTTGTTTTAGGGGTTAAAGTTGCACTCAGCCATTCTCGCAGGCTAGCCACACGGGACCTACGAGAATGCCTCATTCTCGCAGGTTAGCCACACGGGACCTACAAGAATGCCTCGTTCTCGCAGGTGACCCCAAAGGCACCTGCGAGAACCTCGCACTGTGCCTAAAGGGAAACTGCGAGAACCGCAAAGTAGATTTTTTTTTGAATTTTGCTCAATGAAGAAGTTACCAAATGTTGAATAGAGTTGTTAATCTTCTTCTTATGCTTCTTGTGCAGGTATTTGGCTATCACCATGGTTCTGGAATGGTGTGAAAGAGAGCATGAAGAATATTATGTTATTGTCGGGAATCATCCGACCACTGTTGCCGCTTTGCGAGACTGTGGTCTCCTGAAATTCTTTCGTATCCCGGGTATGAGGGCCCAAGTCAGGTTATTGGAGTACCTTGTGCATATGTGGGATCCCGACCAACAAGTATTCCATGTAGGGGTCTACACATTGTCCTTGGATATCGAGGACATTTTCTTCTTGACAGGACTGTCACGGTGTGGGTACCACGCGAGCTTGATTGGTAGCAGAGGTGGTGGGCTGCCCATGAGTGAGTACTGTCATTTGCACGGTGTTCCAGAGGCAGAGAGGAGCAAAGGGAAATTAGCCATTTGGGGAGTGCAATATTTGACCCTTCGCACTATTTTTTTCACCATTTCTTGTATGGCTGGGAGCGTTTCTCCTCACATGGCTCTCCGGAGCTACTTTCAATATGCCATAGAGTGTACTGAGCCTTGGGTTTTTAACTGGGCAGACGTAGTGCTTCGTAGCATGAAGAGGCAGTTGACCAAATGCAGGCAAGGCAACCTGAAGCAATTCAGGTATGGGTATTTGTTGGTGTCCTTCTTTCTTGAGAGGATTCCCTTGTTGAGGCTGCAGGTTGAGTGGGGTTTACCAGCTCCAACAGATCCAAGAATGCTGAGGTGGTGTCAGCTCATGGCCCGACACGTAGCTGGACCAATTATCAAATACAATGATGCCTTCTTTGACTGGTTGCGACCACAGATGCTGATGGTCGATGATTATGCCTATGCCGGGTTGGAATTCCGAGGAGATCCAGACTTGGCCCTACCCGAAGGTGCTCAGTGGGGGGATCTTGGTAAGAAGTACATAGTTTTTCTTTTTAAATGTTTTGTGAATTTTATCATATTCAAATGTTTTTATGTTTGTCCAAGGTCTAATTACAAAATTCTTTTTTGATGACACAGATGTGGGGCCTTATCGACCACCTGTTACTTATCCTATTCAGCGACTTGGAGAGGTGGATCCAGTGCCACAATGGGACACTAAATATTACGAAGCGGTGGAACAAAACCTGGAGGGTTTGATAGAAAACATTCCAGACATGCCTCTTGGAGAGGTTCCGCGACGTTATCAACGTCATATAGTAGGAGTGTCAGAGTCCATTGGCCGATTTCTTTGTAGGGTTTCCCGGGTAGTCGTGTGTTACCGTGAATTTCATCCATGACATCACTTTGTAGAAGCTATGAGATTCAGATTTTGAAATTTTGATCCTCAGATAGAACTTTTTGTAAAAACTTTTTGATCGTTATATATACATACAACTTCTACCAGTTTATCTTGTGTTATGTGAAAATTGATGTGATTGATTTATAGATGACCCAAATGTCTGTCTAATACATAGTTAGCTAATGCATCAGTTAATGTATTTAGACATCTAGGAATATGTTGATATTCAATATAATCAAAATAACGTTCCAAGAGGTGAATTCGCAAATACACCCATAACAAAGTAGGACTTCGAATAGTATAGACATTACTTAATTGTAGTACTACGAGCTGCGAATTGAGTCACACAACCAAATGACGGATTTCGAGTGAGATAGAATCAATCAACAATTCGATAACGGCGCTATACTCTGCAATATTGTTGGTCACACGACCGAGGCACACACCTCGTAAAGAGACAAGTTCGTTTGTAGGGGAATAAATTTCCCATGCAGCGGAAGCAAGGTTCTAAGTACTACGGCTAGCGCCATCAGTGAAGCCAATGTAGGGTAGCGAAGACTCCAACATATGGAAATCAAACATAATGTCACATAAGGGCAGAGACCAGATAACGACAAAAGCAAACTATAGTAACACACAAGAAGTATGATACAATAAAAATGCAGGTACTCGTGCACAGGTGATCTTATGCATAGTACTTTTTCAAGTACAACCCATTTCTGGGTTCACTCAAAGGGATACCAATGTAATCTACTAACTCGTAAACTCCTTTTTCCAAAACTCGTCTAACGATATAAGGACCTCGCCACATGGCTTCGAATTTTCCATCTTCTAGCATATCTCGATCTTGTTCATAGAGGAGAACCAGATCTCCTTCGGAGAAAACGCAAGGCTTGACATGTTTGTCGTATTGGTCCTTGACACATTTTTTCTGAGCTTCTATGACTAGGGTAGAATCGCGTCGAGTTTCTTCTAATCGCATAAGATAGAATATACGTTCTTCCTCAACAGAAGTGTTAGGTATGAGTTTAACAACTAGTTTTAAAGAGGGTATCTCGCATTCGATCAGGAGAATGGCTTCCAAACCATAGACTAACCAGAAAGGTGTAAGCCCAGTAGCGGACTTGACAGATGTCCAGTAAACCCACAATGTCGAAAACAACATTGTTTGCCAACTTGTTTTTTGAATCCCTATCATTCGTCGGAGCATAGTTATGAGAACTTTGTTAATTGCTTCGACTTGGCCGTTGGCTTGTGGGTAATAGGGCATTGATTTTTCATGGTGAAGACCCAAATTTTCAGTGAGTTCAGACATCATGAAGTTTCTAAAGTGGCTACCATGATTAGTGACTATAGCCAGAGGGACACCAAAACGAGCTATGATGTGATTAAAAATGAATAATGTTACGGTCTTTCCAGTGCTGTCAAATGTCAGCATCTCCTCGACCCATTTCGTAAAGTAATCTACGACTACAATAATGTATTCATGCTCCCTGGTTGAGTGGGGGTGACATGTCATGAAATCGATGCCCCATTTCCCAAAGGGACCAACGGAGACCACTGGGTGAAGAGGAGCGGGATGTGACCATATCTTATGATTATAGGTCTGGCAAGCATGGAATTTTTGGACGACGATTATGCAGTCATTAAATAAAGAAGGCCAAAAATACCCTGCTCGTAAGATCTTCTGGGCAGTAGCATACCCAGACATATGACCACCACAGGCTCCAGAATGGCATTCATTTAAGGCTTTCTCGGCTTCGTCGAATGTGAGGCAATGTCAAAAAACTGAGTCAATCCCACGACGATAAAGAATATCCCCGATGTTAATATATTCGACGTCGGTCAGTACTAGACAAATTTGGCTGGAAAGTCTGGGTTTGGAGATATATGATGATATCACCATACCAAAGATCATCAGATCTAATGAGGAAAAGGGATTCATCAGGTAATGAATCAGCTGCTACATTTTTTGTTTCAGAATAGGGAAAGTTGCATATCAACTCGACAAACACTAAGGATTTATTGGACTTGGCTCGTTCGAATTCCAAGTCAAACTCCTGGAGTATCATGATCCATTTGGAGTATTTCCCCCCTAGAAATTGATGTGTGAGAATGTGTTGCATAGGATTGCAGTTAGAAATCATTGTAGTCTTGTGAGAGAGGATATAGTGCCGGAAGTGTTGAACTGCTTGGACGGCTGCCAAGGCCAATTTTTCGACTTGTAAATACTTAGTTTCGGTAGGCGTTAGACTTCGAATCAAGTAATAGATAACATGTTCATCGTTAGAATCATCCTCTTGGACGAGAACCATACCAATGGTGTAATCCGAGGCTGCAAGGTAGAGGAAATAATCGTGATTGTAATCAGGGGGGAAGAGAAGCAGAGCACATGTTAGGGACAATTTCAAAGCTTTGAAGGATTTGTTTACGATGGTATCCCATACGAGCTCATACCCCTTTTTGGGAGCCACATAAATCCACGAGTTATCTCGGCATAGTTTGGGATGAAACGATGAAGAAAGTTTGCTTTCCCCTACAAAATTTGTAACTGGCGAAGTGTAGAAGGAGGAGGGAGATTAAGGATCACCTTGACCTTTAAAGGATCTACCTTGATCCCTTGATGCGAAACAATAAATCCTAGAAGTCGGTTGGATTCCACACAGAAAACACACTTGTGAGGATTCAAGCGTATATGGTAAAACCGACAGTGGATGAAAATGGCTCGGAGGTGGATTGGATGATCGACTTGGCGCATAAAGTGAGCGGGTAAATCATCCAGGTATGGTTGCATGATGTGCTTGATATCATGGAAGGCATAAGACATAGCGTGTTGAAAAGTTGCGCCAACGTTCTTGATACTGAAGGGGAGTTTCTGATAGGAAAAAGTGCCCCAAGGACAAATAAAAGCAGTCTTATGTTGATCCTCGGGAACAATGTTGATTTGATTATATCCAGAGAAACCATCCATTAGAGAGAATATTTCACGTCCAGTGCAATCGTCAACAATATGATCGACGAAGGGGGTAGGAAAGTTGTCTTTGGGACAAGATTTGTTGATATCCCTATAATCAATGCATATGCGGATTGTGCCTTGTTTCTTGTCAATCGGGACAAGATTGGAAACCCAGTCAGTTAGGGCCATCGGGTAAATAAAGTCATATTTGAGAAGTTTCTTGACTTCAAGCTTGATAGCAGCCACTTTACATGGGTGAACTGGATGAAGGCGTTGCCAGATGGGTTTAGTGTAAGGGTATGTCTTGATCTCATGTATCACAATGTAGGGGTCGATACCTGACATTTCTTCGTAGCTCCAGGCGAAGACGTCACAAAACTCTTTGAAAAGTGATGTGTAGGTGATGATTTCGTCCGGGAAACATGAATCTCTGATATGCACATTTTCGACAATTCCAGGTTTGATGGATATGTCAAGGGGAATAGTGGGTGAGATATTTCTTAAGTTCCCTTCAGAAAACACATCGTGTGTGGACTCGGGAACGGTTGAAATGATGACAATGGTCGACGGGGTCAAGATCTGTTGGTAGTTCTCGATGGTATGTTGCTCCAGGAAGAGGATGGAGCTATGATATCCATTGTCCTTAGGGGTGTCTTCCATGACAGACATGATTATCTCGTCTATGGGAAAAATTACATAGAAAGGCTATGGAGATAACACACCAAGAGCAGGGGTAGAAGGGGTTGCCGATTGAATGGCCTGATAGGCGGATTCGACCGGACTTAATGGCATTTCGTCGTCGTAACGAAGATGATCTCCAAGTTCAGGTACCATCCATGGGTCGTGAGACGTAGGAGTGTCGTGAATCGAGGTGGAGATCATGTTGATCTAAGCAACGGACGAGCATGGACCATCGGGCGGTGGAATGGGGAAAGTACCCATTAAAGAAGAGTCTTTGAGAAGGCCTACACCAACGTTCTCATAACTCGGCGGGGTTTTAGCGATGAACGATATGTTTCCAGTACGGGTATCTGAGTTAAAGAATACCAATTGGTCGATGGTGACTACCTTTCCTTGATGTGGGAAATGTACAACACAAAAAAGAGTTGACACAACTACACGTATGGAATCAATCCAGCTACGACCAAGTAGAACATTGTAATCGAGAGGAGCGTCAAAGACTTCCACTTCGACTTGGACCGTTTTTCCTTCTAACGTAATTGAAAATGAAGGAAGGACATCGTAGGGCTTAAAACCAGAGCTATTGAAGGCTTTAAGTGTGTTTTGGGATTCAGTCAAAGAGGGAAAGCCAATGGCTTTCCAGCAAGTAAGAGACATGACACACGTCGAGGCACCCTCATCGATAATGGTTTGACAAATGTTTTTGTCAGAGACAATCACTTGGATTTGGAATGCGAGTTGAGGGGGTAACCTTGGAATGTGATCTTCCAAGTAAAAAATTATTAAATTTGTGTCCGTCGGGTCGATTCCACCAATAGCTTTCAATAGTGCCTTTCGTTTTGTGGGACAACTTTGAAGGACTTCGAGGGCTGACATTGCAGAAGGTGATTGGGCCAAATCTTCAACAATGCTGCAGTTCTGGGCAGCACGAGCATGAGGATTGAAAGCCAATTTTTGAACGACACCCTTTGGGGGGGGTCGAAGAACTGTGTCAAGGCTCGGTCGTTCGAGATGAAGAGGACCATCGGTAGGTGGAGTCGCGGGAGAGGGTTGTACCAATGAAGGAGGTGGGTCATCAACCTTCTCTTTAGAGGGAGAATAATATTTGGCTCGAGTGGTGAGTGCAATGTCATTCTTCTTTGAATATCCAGTACACATCAATACATAGGACGTAGTAGATGGGGAGGGTTGGTCATGAATGACCAATTGGGCCTGTTGTTGAGAGGGGAAGGGTTGGGACAAAACCGCTGGAGCAGGTGGTTTCGGGGCTCCTTGAAGGAACTTAGTGACCTCGACGTGTCATGGACAATCCTTCGTGTAGTGATCATCACCACAGATAAGACAAGGGTATCGAGGTTTGCGCTTATCCCTATCATCAATAGGTGGAGTTTTGGTTTTCTCTACTTGTAAAGTATTTTTTTCCTCCTTATTCTTACCCTTTCCTTTTCTGGATTTATTTTTACCAACTGGGGTAGATTGAACTGCATTTACCTCAAAAGTCTTGCCAGTGGGAGGGGTAGGAGACGGACCATTTTGAACATTAGAAGAAGCAGGTTTGGGGTTGGTTCTTGAGGTAGAATGTGGTTGGGCATGGAAAGTGCCAATCACACCATCGGTTGCATGAGAGGCAGCTGGAGTAGTTGAAGTGGAAGAAGTGGAAGGACGAGGTGCGTTAGGGAGCAAGTCGTAAAGACTGCCCATTTGTGAGTAAACAAGGTCAAGATATTGAGCATGACTTATGGCTTGTTCTTCTGTGACAACTCCACCCATGGCGATGTCACGTGTTATGTCATTCACAAATGATTTCGTGAACCACTCTGCCAACAACTGATCGGGAAGTGCGAGTTTGATGAGATGTCGTCTCCTTCTCCATTCATGAATGTGATCAGATATATGAGTGGCTTTAGTTTGTTTGAAAGAACTAAAAATCTCGGTCCCTGTTTCATAACGGATCGGTAACTGGTAGTGGGTGAGGAAGGCCATAGCTAGGGTTTTTAAGTCAGCAAAGAAACCTCGTGGTAATTCTATATACCACTTCACAGCAGAACCCATGAGAGTTCTTTGAAAAAGACGTAAACGAATAGAGTCATCCATAAAAGAGTTGGATGAGCACCAGAGGTGAAAAGTCATGATGTGATTGTTCAGGTCCTCTCCCGCTTTGCCATCGAATTTAGGGATGTTCCATGGTAGCTTGGCTGGTATTGAGGGCCATTGGGGAGAGTGAAGAATTGGATCATTTAAAATCCTTGACAGATATGGGAGATCCAAAGTGGACAAGAAGGGTAAATGTCGATTCGCATGTGGGTATTGGTGGCTTTGGGGAGGGAGCCCCGTCGGCAAACCAGTGGGACCATAGGCAGTCTGCATATAATGTGAAGACCCAAGCAGATTCAACAGTGGTTGTGGATGAAAGTAGCTCATGGGATTGTATCCTTGAATAGGGACGTGAGTTTGAGAATTTGAGCCCCAAATAGGATTGGATGTACCTGGATATGGTTGGCCTATACTAGGGGGTATAACAGATGCAGCTAGAAGCTGTTGCCCCCCAGTCGATTGAGGATTATTTTGTATCAGATGATTCCAATATTGGTCCAAGGACGGAGGTATGTTTTTTCCGTAAGGTGGGGTTGGTGGAGGATGTCCTCCAATCGGGGGTTGTGTCCCAATTGGGGGTAGTGTTACAATTGGGGGTTGTGTTGCAATTGAGATCTGTGTTCCCACAGGAATTTTCCCTATAAGGGGGGTTGAGTAAAACCTCCTTGGTGAAATTGTCCACCAACAGGAATCTGGTAATTTGGTGTGAATGATGGAATAGTGCCACTAGGATTAGAGTTGCCGGTGGAGGATGAGAAAGGTCCTCCAAAAGGGGGTTGAGGAAGTGTTGGAATGAAACCGGGAGGAGAGTGCCTAGAAGAAGAGGGACCAACAGGAGTTCCGGATGGGGTTTGCGTAGGAGTGGGAATGGAAGCATTCAATGCACAGTATCTGGGTGGAAGTGTCGGGGTGACACTGGGCGAGAGCAGGGTGCCAATGGGGGATTGACTAGCCACTATAATCCCGGTGTGAATACTCGCAGTATTTGTGTAATGGACCATTTCTATAGGGACAGTCAAGATGTGTTTAGATCGAAGAGCGTCTGTACTAGGAAAATAATAAGCAGTAGTAAAAGGTATTGTGTCTGGGTCTGAGATTTTGGGGAGCATAGGTGAGACGGTGATTTCAACACCTGATCTGACACCAAAAAGGTCCCGTCTAAAAACACCAGCAGACCAAAAAGGATCTTGGCCCTCAGGTCCTGGAAAGTGTCTAGTCGGCGATCCAGAAGACAACACAACTAATTCTCCAGAAGAATTCATTCGCATAATACGTCTCTCAGAATCGGGGTGAAGTCGAAATTCCTCTCGAGTATTGGTAATTCAGAAATGTTCTAGAGAGTCGGTTCTTTCCACTTCCAGTTGTCGAGTGGTAACATCTTGGACTTCACTATGTTGAGGAGAGCCCTTAGGTGAGCTTGTAGGCAGGGGTTAAGAACCTTCCATATGCTCTGAAGATAAACCTTGCATTCTACGTGAACGACATGGAGGATCTATTGTGAACGAGTTACAAACTTACGAAGAAAGTTCTATGGTCAACTTGGGTGAACAAATAGCACGCGCTAGTAAATCAAATCTAGGAAACAATACCAAACAAGAAAGACCTTCTAATTTCTAAGTCACTAGTTGGTGATGAAATCCAACATCGCAACAACGAGACAAGAAGGGGCTGGGCTAGGGTGGAAAAGTTATGCTGACGACTTGCTTAATGGACTTACAACCTGGTGCAAGCTCCCACACATAATCGTGGGTATACCCTCCAAGGAGCCCGAGTGAGTTTGGCCAACATCGATTCCAGGTACCGTGAAGACTTTCTCCTTCACAGTCACCTTGTGTAAGACCCTAAAAATATAGGCTACTAAGGTTACCACTGACAACAATAAGGCCTGGGGGGACAGTCGACAGTCCGATCCACACGCAAGGGCAGGGTATCTAGCCCAAAATCAACTTGAGAGGCTTCCACTCATCATTGTGGGTATACCTCCAAGCGACCCCCGTAATATGTGCAATCTCTACACTGATATCAACAAAGTAGGGTGAGTAACTCTGTCGATATCAATGCGACCTCATGTTTGACCCCTGTATGAGAAGGGCTTCCCAGGACAAAATGTTGTAAATGGAATTTGACACTCCTTAACACAAGATGCTATTGTGTGTTTTGTGCTTTGGAGAGTGTATCTCTCTGCCTATTCCAAAGTGCTAGCCTAGCTAAATGTTGGTGTAATAGAGCCCTAGAAAAGAGTTACTAGTTAAATTTTAAAATTTGCGCAATGTTATTAATGGTTGTTGTTACTCAAGGGAAACAGAGATGAAACTGATGGTGTATGAGACTCTGACCCAACAATGCATAGATAGGAATGAAATATATCAATTTTCGTTCGATGAATCCTATGTACGGGAGGGAAAGAGAAGTTTTCCGGAACAATCTTGAACTACGATACACAATTTCCTTTAAAATGCAATTTCAACGAATCACGCAATAATGACAATTCTCTATTGTTCTTTTTCAATAATTTTGACAATTGATTTTCAATATTTTCAAAAACGAAAATGCTTTTTAAAGAAAATATGTTTTTCACTTTTCAAAAAGGATCTACACCATGATGGTGAAAGTGAAGAAACCCAATAATTAATGAACAAGCAATAAACAAGAACCCAAACCAATCTTTCAATGTAAACAAAAATGACAAGTAGACAAAACTAGTCTTTTCAATTGCATGAGAACAATAATGTTCCAAACAATGAGCAAATGAGAAAGACAAATAATCCCAACTTTCAAACCGATCACCGGCTCTTAACCAAATAAGCACTCAGATTCCAAGATCAGAGAGTATATCTTTGCCAAGAAAAGTCAAGAGATGAGAGTTGAGAAAAAGATGGACAGGAAGAGCCTTTGATTTCCAAAGACTGATCGTGCACAAAATCCGAAGACAAGAAAACATCAACCAATGGTCCAAGAAGTTCTTTTCAGACACCTATACTGATCTAGGCAGATGAACATGCAAAAAATCTTAAATCCAAAATTTTGAAAAGAGGGTTCACAGGCTATCAGTGTTGCACAGTGCGAGAATGGGTCATTCTCGCAGGCAAGCTTCGAGCAGAGTGCGAGAACCTCACACTGGACTTAAAATCAGAGTGTGAACTCAAGGTTTTCTCGCAGGATATTGTGGGGTTCAGTGTGAGAATGCCTAAAACTAGGCAAATTTTTGGAAAAAGACAAAAAATTTGAAGGGACTTCTGGACCCAGAGGGTCTATCAGGGTGTCCTGAAGACTCAAAGATTGATAAAAATGGAGAAAGGTAAGGCAAGAGAAAATGGCCAAGGAAAAACACCAAAAACCACAAAAAAATGGGTTGCATCCCCAGTGGAGTCGCCAATTTTGTTATTGGACTAATCAGTAGGTGCGGACACTAACAGATCTCCCTAGATCCACCTGGATCTAGAACAAAACAGGACAAGACATGACTCTTTCCCTAAGTTATGATCATTGAATTAGCTAGTAAAGAGGAACAAGTGACATACCTTTGTATCACTTCCTAGGTTCTTTGTTGCTCCCGCTTCGCTTCGGTGCTCTCGTGAGGTCAAGACCAAGACAACACAAACCAACCAAAGTGAAGATAGAAAAATATATTCAATTGTCAACTTATGTGTATGATCAAGGAATTACACAATAAAGTAAGAACGATTTTATGGGAAATGGACATGTTGTTGTATCATATTAATCGAAAGTAGAAGATACAACCTGGCCGCCTTGATGTCGCAAGCTTCCTTTCGGTGACTCTTGGTTCCAACACACACACTTGCTCGATCCTTGCATGAAGAAGATTCGATATCTCTTGATAGACTTGCTAGAGTCTCCAAGCTCCTGTTCAAGCTATGTTCTTCACACAATTCCTTCACCAATTCTCCAATTAATCTTTCTTAACCTTTTCCATGAGAATCCCATCAATATATAGGAGATGATGAGATGGTTACTTGGATGAGAATGATCCCACCAAATCAGGGAAACCAGTAACATGATAACCATTTGAATACCAACCCATTCTCTAGAAGATTCCCTTCTAGAACCATCGATACTTCATCTTTTTCCAAGCTTGAGAACAAGTCCACACCCTAGATATATAGCACAGTGTAAGAAGTTCGCACCCTAGCTGAAGGCAACCTACGAGAATGGGTCATTCTCGCACCCTAGGTATAAGCAACCTGCGAACTCTCTTCAAAAATATGTTTTCTGGGAAGAGATGAGTGTCACTTTTCTCAGGAGAAAGTTCTTATTGGGAGCTTGAGTACACCTTCATCAATACACCATCAAGATGACCAAAATCATGGGTAACACAAGTGAAAATTTCTCGAATCTTTGTAGTTTGAAATATATGGATTTTCACCATATTTTATGGCAATGGACAAAGTGCCAAATGAGGCAAGTTCTTGTCTTCAAAAGGATGAATAAGTTGTCTGGAACAACAAATTACCGAGACAAAGGTTGTTAAGCATTCACATATAAGAATATCACCTTTTAGAAGGAGTTTAATACTAATTTTATTCCATCCTTTGCCACTTGTGCTTCTATACCTACCTTCGTTTCCTCGTCAATAATCCTGGCAAATAACCTAATGATTTACATATTTCACCAATATTTCCATCTCTAATAAGCCCAGTTAATAATTTTATACACCTTCCCTAATTCTATAGACCCGACTTCAATATCAATACCTGCATTTAAGACATTGGAGGACATTGCAACTAGATTGGCATTCCACCTTAAGACTAGCCCTCCTACAAGTTCTTCAAAATCCACCAATTTGTTTTTTCATTCTTTTAGAAAGGAAGAAAAAAATTCTGCAGCTTTAGAGATAACACACACAATTTCTTGGAGAAGCAAGACATCTAGTTTGTAAATTGCACACATTATTTTTAAGGCTTGTTTTTTTTGGGCACCCATGACCCCTCTAGAATTAATTGAGCAAATGATCATTTGGAAAAAAAAATATGGGTCTTCCCTACTCTAAAGGCCCCACAAATGGTTAGCTACCTCCCTCCCTAACCTCTTTTTTAGCTTGAGACTTAGACTTGGACCCTTCATTGTGTTAGAATGGAACCTACATTGTGTTAGAATGGAAAGGTGTCTTGTAGGTGTTATAATTCAAGATACATGATTTGGAACTATATTCTTTGGACCATTTGGCTTATATATCCTATTATTGACACATTATAATGTCATGTGTGTGCTTATAATGGGATTAGTATTGATCCTAGTGTTCATTGACATTATTTCGTTGATATTGTTAAAGGATTTGTGTGACTGTATATGATATTAAGGGAGTATATATTAGACAATGTCTAAAGTGTTGTATATATACAAAATGGCTAGACAATGTGTGGAATATACTAACATGTGTTCTTGCAACTCTATACCTCCTAGATGCTCACATCAACTTCTAACAATGTGTTAACAA
>ML811585.1:0-19470 GCA_009831015.1 Picea engelmannii | reverse complement strand
TCACCAAAGTACTATGGCCCTTATAAGGTGTTGCAAAATATTGGTACTATGGCATACAAATTGGAGTTGCCTGCATCTTCATGAGTACACCCAGTTTTCCATGTTTCGTGCTTAAAGAAGGTTATAGGTGACAAGATCCCAGTACAAACTGTATTTCCAGAACTTGATGAGGAAGGAAAAATCATATTGGAGCCTAAATCCATCACTGACACAAGAATTCTCCAGCTGAGGAATAGATCCATTTTAGAGTATCTCATTAAATGGAGGAAAATATCGGCTAAAGATTCCACTTGGGAAGATGAGTCTTTTATACAGAAGCATCCATATTTACTCAAGCGTTGCGGACAACACTTGTCTCAAGGGGAGGGGCATGTTAATCCCTAAATAGTGGCTCATTACCCCTTAATTGGGGCATATTACATTAGTAATGTTATTTTATTTATGTTGGCTTTATTCCATTAGTTGTAATTATACCTCCTAGTCTCCTATATATACCAAGGAGACATTTTCATTTTGAATCATCTTGTAATTGTACATTTATGTGGGCATAAGGAGGTTTCCCCCTCGAAGAAGATTATTATCTGAATTTCTCTCTTTATCAAGGCGTTGAGTACTTATTCTAAGGTTTTTTCTATGCTATATTGATATTTGGTTCTTAACACAAAATACTTGACGTTGGTAATAGAACATCACCTAACAATATACAAAATTCTAAACAATAAGTCAATGTAAACAATATTCATCATCAATATATCATCCAATATACTAATTTACAAATTAGAAAACAATAGCAATATAGGAAAAAAAAGAACCTTTTAAGTATTTGTGAACATGCAGGCATAAATAATTAACAAATTAAATACCTTAGTATCTTGTGACACATGTGTTTAATAAACCATTCAAAACCTTCAGGTTCACCAACAACAATATAGCAGATAAAAGATTTGTTGTTGAGCCTTCATAAAGAGGTTAACGTGACTTCTCGAGTAGAGGATCAACATCATGACTATCATCTTGGTTGTCCTCATCCATTGGAGAAAATGTATCTATGTATCTCATATTCATGATTTGAATCACTAATGTTATCTCCATCCATATCATCATTAATAACTTGATCAACAGCTTCGATATTCTGATCTCGAAGTTCATCTCCATGTAAAGTAGTATTTCTACTAGTACTTGGAAAATAACTCTCTGGAGGTCAACACTTTGGGGGACATCGTCTATATATTTAAAAACAACATAGAAAATTTAGTGTGTATAGAAAACATGAAAATCCCGATAAGAAATATTACTAAAATTCATGACATACTGATTATTACAGAGAATACATTAAATATTGAATCCTCTTACCAAGGGACGATATTCATAACCCCCTTCAGCATGCCCCTTTTCCCTACAATGTTTTTGGTCTGTTGTTATTAAAAGTCTTATATTTTGCAAGCCTCTGCAATCATAGCAAGGGAAATATCATTTTCCATCACCCCTCGCCTCTAATGCCTCTCTTAATTGAGCAAGCTTCTTGTCATTTTCATTCATTGTGACAAATCCTTGTCCTGACAAGTAATTGTCTTACCTACACCATACCAAACATTAAGTTGTCAATTTTTTATATTTTGGCTACTCCTTTCGATTATGATATGTTTATTTACAGTTACCTACATCTTTATAATAAGGTGATCATATGTGTAGAGGATCAACATCATGACGACATAGATAACATCTTTATAATAAGGTCATATGTGTACAAATGTTTTCTTTATATAATAACGACATATATACCTAACATAAGTTTAGGGTTAGTGTTTATGTATATTATTAGTCCCTGCTAAAGCAGGGAATATAGAAATCAATTACTATCATTTCACTAATCAAGGTTGAGTTTCAAGAGCAATTCCATATCTTTATCAATGAAAAGAGAGAGATATTATAGCTACAATTGAAGGGAAAAGGGTATGTAGATTCCATAAACCTAGAATATTATGGAATCCACATACCCTTTTCCATAGAAAATACTAATTAGATCCAAAAACCAAAGACATGAAATATGGTACTACACATGTTATAATATATTATCAAGGAAAAAATAAGCTAAATGCAATTTGGACATTTGAAAAAACAATTACAAGTTAAATGAGTACATCAATAAAAAATAACATACTAACCTTGCAAGTTCAAAATCTGAGCTATGTAGATCGATAATTGGATTTGTTCAACTGGTGGGTGATGGAAAAAATAAAAAACTCAAACAAAAGCCAATAACAGTGTCACGACTATAGAAATTGTGTCACAAAGTCTCTTAAAGTCACGTATATATAGATTAAATAGTCAACTAGCCGTTAATATCGACCAATGAGATAGGCAAAATTTTTGTTGCTATTGCCATGAAAGTTCATCGCTATAGCGACGAAAATCCAGACTAGGTTAAATTAAGATTTTCGTCGATATTGTGACGAACTTTCATGGAAATATCCATGAAAATCCCGCCCTGTTAAAAAAAATGATGAAACTAGTGGAAGCGTGGAAAATTTTCATGGAATAATCCGCCCATATGTAGTAGTGATTTGTTGGCACAAGGTCAGACCCAGGGTTCAACGCTTTAACAACGCACCAAAAAAACCCTAACTACCGGCCCTTTCAGCAACACCCGCGAAGTAGATGAAGTCTCACCCGAGGTAGAGGCAGGGGTGCTTGCAGGACTCCTCTGTCTGCAACCTTAGTTGGGACACAGATCTGTGATTACAATACTCTAACAAAGCACTTAGCAGTTTTCATCCAGTTTGTCTACAACATAGATAAAACCTAATTACAACGCAACACGGTATTCAACAAGATTCAACACATTCAAGCACTAAGCACATCAACATAGATCAGATCTAGTATCTCATTCACATAATTAGGCACTAAGATATCATATTCATCTAAACATACATCATTGTACTAAGCATTAATCATATGAAACATAAAACAACCATAATGCACAAAGAAAACACAACACGGGATATACGTGGTTCACCCCCAACCTCGAGCTATGTCCACCAACTCTTCATCTTCTTTATTGTCTTTTGTCAATCATCTACATGCACAGAGCCATAAGGTCCTACTCCTCATAGGACAAGAGATCTGCGTGCACCTCGTTAGATCCTCCTTCCCCGAGCTAGGTTACAACACAAATCCTTTACACAATCTCTTACAGTCACTTGCACTTAGCCTTGAAAGTCTCACACAGTATGCACAAAGCATGTACAACTATCACTTTCACTTAGCACATCATCACACAAATGCCTATATTTTCTCCTCTTACATTGCCTAGACATCTATTTATACATTACAAAATGGGCCTAAACATGGGTAAACCCATGGGTCGACATCCCCATACCCGTTACATAAGCCCAAAACCCAAAAATCCCTAAAAAGGGGCCGAGATTCTGCAATCTCTGCTTCGACTTGCGCTCCAACTTCAAAAGCCTGTCGAAGTCCCAAAATAGGTCAAACTTTACCAAGGATATCCAAGACTTGTTCAAGGGCCAACATCATATATGACTACTAGACAAAATATAAATTTCTATATAAAGTGTAGCCGCGAACAATACACAATGGATCTACATCTCAAAATAATATGAATATATACAAGTACAATATGATATGTATCTTCAAGAAGCATTGATACCTGTGGCTGGATATGAGGACTTCATAGCTCGAGAAGCAACTTCAAGATCTTCAAAATCTCAAGTAGGAGTACAATAGGAGTGTAAGACTCAATACCCTGAGGTCTTTGACATTTTGTCGAGGAAAGACTAGAGGATATCGATCATCAAGCACAAAAATTCATTGATTTTGATCCAAACTTGACTGGACTCCAAGGATGGACGACTCATGAAAGTCAAGAGATAAACTGTTGAATGGCTGACTCGGGTTGGATATAAATTTCCTTTGATAAAATCATGACAAAATGATGAGACTCATGCATCATATATTCGACATAAGTTTGTGATATAGATGGCATCACAAACTCTCCATATGTTTGGAAGAGTAACCAAACATATGAGGACACAACTCTATGTAACAAGATAAACTTTCTAAGGTCATACTAGATCCCAATGCTTGGCGAACAAACGAAAGGATGTGTTTTTTCCAAGGGAGACTATCTTGTTGTCAATAAAAGAGAATGTATATCTCGCCCCCTCTTTTTGGAATATTTGATTTTTTTGTCTTTTTCAAATTCTTAACGAGCTTGAAAAATAATAAAAGAATGATATGCTACAAAGGAGGAACGAGTGTCGCAAGCAAGAAAACTAGTTCCAAGCACATGGAACATATTGATGCTCAGTGAAAGGAGACATGTGCAAGATAAGGACACTCGGGAAAATTCCTCCATGGGTCAAGGTGTTAGATCACAAGGGAAAAAGTGTTGCAAGGATTACATTTAAGGAATGCTTTGAAGGTTCATTTAATAGAAACATGAATTCATAATTAGGACAAAGATGCAAGGATGAGACATGCGATGCGATTGGGTATGACACAACAAGACTCCTTCCATGTGGATTTTTACGAGCCCAGAGAAGGTAAGATCAATGTTTTTTTACGTTTAGAGAGTCTAAAAGACACTAAAAGAAGACTCCATAGTGTTCCTTTTTCGTAATTAGTCTAGCCAGTTCGAGAAAGGGTTAAACTTATACTGAAAGGATGTATCTTCAAAACCATTTTAACGAGCTTGACTGAGACGAGATCACTCGAATATATTTTCAATTTTAAGGAGTCTGAAAAGAGCTTAACTATGGATTCATAGTCTTTTTCTAAGTTTAGTCTCCCTAGACCGAAAAAGTATAAAATATAACTTAGGAGAACTCTCCCAGTGAGACATGTCTCCTGAGGCGTACCTTTTTCTTGTATAATCTATTGGATGGAAAAAGTCTTAAACTTATGCCAAATAGATATTCCTTTTGGACCAATTAATGAGTGTGAAAGGAACAAGGTCACTCAATGATCTTTTCATATTTAGGGAGTTTGAAAAGAGCTTAACTATGGACTCTGGGGTGGTTCCTTTTTTGTAGATAATATCCAAGGCCCGAAAAAGAGATAAACCAAAACCAAGGAGAATGTCCCTTTTTCAAAAATTTATCCCCTCAGGCCCAAAAAAGGGTTAAACTGATGCCCAAGAATACTCTCCTAGTGAACCAAATCTCCTAGGGCATACCTTTATTTCTAAATTAACCGTCAGGACAAAAAAATGGGTAAACTACCGCCAAACATATGTTGCTTCAAATTTTAGTTTTACGGGCGTGAAGGACAACAAGATCGCTCGACAATGTTTTCAATTTTAGAGATTCTGAAAAGGGATTAAAGAAGACTCCAGGGGGGATTATTTTCTTAAGTAATATAAACACAACTTAAAAGAATAAATAATCTCTCGTTAGATGTTTCTTTCAAATTTTAAGCCTTCCCAAAAGACAAAAAACCATGCTCATAGGGATTCCCTCGGGTATGAGCCATAAAAGATGAAGAAGAAGTATGAGGCTTCAACACAAAGTCATAGCAGGACTAAACAAAGACTCTCGTTCCTATGAAGTACTTTGACATGGGAACCAAATGGTAAACAAGGATCTAACTAGGATTCCCATGGAAGGAAGTCTATATCACATAAAGTACGACACACTTATCAACAAGGAAGGTTAGTGTCGCAATTCAGTGGGGTTGATCCCAAGGCTAAATGAACCAGGAAACAAATAATAAAAAAAATGCAAGTAGGGAAAAATCTAACATATATGCCAGTTTCGAGGTCAATACCCGTCAGAATGGATTGATATGACTAACAAATGTCAAAGAAAATGTCTCCAATATCTTGTGTATAAGGCCAATAACACTCATCCAGAAGTTAATAAATCCAATATAGATAGAAACTTTAGAAAATAAGAGGTTCTACTTAATACAAAACTTGAAAACAACAAACTTGGACTGTACAATATGTACAAGGTACCACACAGCCTTACGACTCATGCGTGGTAGTAGTTCAAGTAGAGCCCACTACTAGGATCTGACTAAGAGTCTCTTCGATAGTCAACCTGGAAAGTCTCCCAAAAGGGAAGAAAACAAAAACCACAGTGTAAGTATTTCCACGGTATAGAAAACGTAGTCATGTCTTCAACCTGGAAAGTCTCCCAAAAGGGAAGAAACCACAAACCACAATGTAAGTCTTTCCATAGTATATAAATCGTAGTCATGTCTTCAAGGATAGCCTCATCTAAAGGAATATCAATATTCGAGAAATCATGCGAATGAGGAGGGTTGACAGTCCTAAAGGGTGAATCAAACTGACCATATTCCATATGATGATGGAGGTCATGGACAGGACTGACAGAGTCTATCAACAAAGAATCACAAGCACGAGGGTTTGAGGATCTACAAACAATGAGATCAGACTCAGAAGGAAACTCGATATCACTCAGACCAAGAGGGGGAAGAAATGTAATTTTTAGTGCTATGAAGTAAATCAATCCATACAAATTCTTAAGAAAAACATAAATTAATCGATGGCTCATACACATAGTACATAGAGATTTATGCTGGAAACCCTTAACTCAGAGAAAAACAACCTTCCTTGGTGGCACACCTTTCCAAATCTTCATTGTATTAATTTCACCATTCACAATACAATATATACAATATTTTAGGTATTATGTAGCTACCAAAACCATAATCCCTTAATCTGGAATTGATTTACAAACTGCTAAAAATAGAGAAAACCGCCCAAAAAAAAAATCGGGGCGCTGCACGTAACTAGGGAGGGACAAACCTGCCCCCCCATGGGACCCCCCTAGTAAATCACTCGACGCAAACGACATAAAGAGGGAAGGAAGTTTCGATCTTCAGACACAATTTTTGAATCTGACGTGCCCACACACACACATGGAAAGAATATAACACATACCCAACATTCTCCCATGTGTTGTTTTCTTTGCATACATGGGTTCACAAAATTACATAGTCAATAATCCAGGGAAATAATTCCCATTGTTACTCTACACCAGGAGAACTTCTCTTTTCTCACAAAATTTGTCAATGAATCTGCAGCATTCTTCAAAGTGTCAACCTTTTCCAGCAACACCTTCTTTTCTTCAACCATGTCTCTCACAAAGTGATATTGAACATCAATTTGCTTTGTCTTCGAATGATAAGAAAGGTTCTTTGCCAGGAAGATTGCACTCTGACTGTCACAATCTAATCTTACTTCTTGTTGTACCAACCCAATACTTGAACACAATGTTTGTAACCATACTGCTTCCTTGCTTGCATGAGTGGTTGCCATATATTCAACTTCTGTAGTTGATAGTGCCACTACATCCTGTCTTTTTCTCATCCAACTAATTTCTCCCCCAAATAGGTTAAACACATACCCACTTGTAGATGTTCTGCGATCCAGATCTCCATCCTAGTCTGCATCAAGAAACCCATGTATGTCCAACACTCTATCCAATCCTAGTCTTCCTTGGTAGCACAATCCATAACTGGTAGTGCCCCACAAATACTTGAAGACCCTCTTTACTGTTGTCCAATGCTTCTTCCCTCGTTTTGACATATACTTTCTCAAAACTCCCCATGCATGTGAAATGTTCGGTCTAGTACAAACCATTGCATACATCAAACTACCAACTGCACTGGCATACGAAACATGGGACATGTCCTCTTCTTATTCTCGTGTCTTGGGACAATGATCTGCAAATAAATTTACACCTATAGGAATAAGAACCTTGACTTATTTACTTCCATGCATATTAAACCTTTGTAATATCATCTCAACATATTTTCTTTGATTCAACCATAGTTTCCTATTTGCATGATCTCTTTTAATATCCATTCGCAGAATGAAGTTAACATCATCGAGATCCTTCAAGTCAAATTTGGAGGATAGCTGGGATTTCACCTCCTTGATAACATCCATGTTATTTCCTACCAGCAACATGTCATCAACATACAACACTACATAAATGAAGTTATTATCAACATGCTTGGAATATACACAGTGATCCACCCTGGTTCTCACAAATCCCAATCCAAGGATGTATGTGTCAAACTTTTGGTACCACATCCTAGGTGATTTCTTTATACCATATAGTGACTTCATTAGCTTACATACCAACTCTTTATTTCCCTTCACTACAAATCCTTATGGTTTCTTCATGTAGATTTCTTCTTCCAAATCCCCATGTAGGAATGATCTCTTCACATCCATTTGTTCCACTTCAAGACCAAAAGAAACAATAATAGATAAAATAAATCTAATATAAGTTAACTTGGCAACATGAGAAAAAATCTCACCAAAGTCAATTCCCTCTACCTGGGAATAACCTTATGCATTAAACTTCTTCTTAAACAACCATTTTTTACCAACATATTTTCTTCCATATGGAAACTCAACTAGATCCACATGCCTTATTCTTATCCAACGCATCCATTTTTTCAACCATGGCCTCCTTCCATAGTTTACTATCCTATGAATTCACTTCTTCCCTAATAGTTATGGGATCATCATTAGTAATAGATAAAGAAAAAATAGAACGAAAATAAGGTGGAGTATACCTTTCTGGTTTCCTTATTTCCCTCATTGATCTCCTCAATACTGGGGTATGAGTTTATTCTTCTTCTAATTCATCTTCTTCAGTTGATTCAGATTTTTCATCATCCAACTCAAACTCTATTTTCTTAGGTTCTTCTTGCCTTGGTAGGAATTCCTATTTGGGAACATCTTTCACCTCTCTAAAAAAAACATCCCAACTATAAACAATCTTCTTAGTTTATGGGTTCCAAAGCTTATAACCTTTCACACCATCTTTATAACCAATAAAGATACACTTTTCAAAGTTATTATCTAGCTTACTCTTATTTTCCTTTGGAATGTGTACATAAGCATCACAACCAAACACTCTGAGATGTTTAAGAGAGGGTTTCTTACCAGTCCATACCTCATGTGGAGTTTTATCATCCAGTGCTATGAGGGTGATTGATTGACCAAATAACATGATGTATCCACTGCCTCTACCCAGAATTCTTGTCCTAACTCAACACCACTAAGCATGCTCCTTGATTTTTCCATCAGTGTCATGTTCATCCTTTCTGCAACTCCATTCTGCCAAGGCATGTATGGAGTATTATTTTACCTTACTATACCACATTTCTTACATAATTCTTTGAATTAATTTCTGCAGAATTCTCCATCATTATCTGTCCTCAATACCTTTATTTTATTCTCTGTCTGATTTTCTACCAGAGCCTTAAACTCTTTAAATTGATCAAATACCTCGAATTTCTTTCTAAGAAAATAAATCCATGTGTTCCTTGAGAAATAATCTATGAATGAAATGTCACACACCCACTACGACATAATAAATTTTTTCCTTTTCCTCAAGGGACAGAATCCCCGAAGTCCTACGGGGGCCTAGCACAGGCTAGTTCTTCCCTGTTCACCTCCCTGTGATCATGGGTTAGGACCACAAGCCAAACAAATATGGCGTCCTTTCACTCTTCGCGGCTCAGCACTACCAGGGTGTCGAGTCTTTCGATTATTCAAACCTCGACACAGTGAAACACCTAACCCAAAAGGGATAGCAGGTACAAGATTCTTGTTTGGGTCTTGTCCTTGTGACCACATTTTGTGACCCCACGCTTAAATCGGAAAGGACCTTATCGGCCCTTTGTGATTCAGGTAATTGCAATGCATGACTTCTTCCTTTCCCATTCAAATCCCCAAAATCCATGATGTCTCCCAAGTTTCCCTCCAAAGGAGATCAATGGCTGTAAGCCTCCCCTAATCCAATGATTTGGATCCTTTAGGGATTTTGGTGCCCGGGGTTCGAAATGCAATGATCCCAAAAACCTATGTCATGCAAATATGCGAATTTTGGTATGGGGATCCGTGTAGGAGATCAACGACCCTTGATAACGTGGATCCAATAGTCCACAAGATTTCAAAACTTTCTTTGAGCTCTGACTGCTCACCATGCGTCTCCCTTGATGGACGGTCCAGATTCCATCGAGACTTCTCTTTGACACTTCTCGCAACTCGCCACTTCACGAGTTGTAGCATCAAATCTTGGCACCTCTCCTTCACGAACCCCCGAGAAGCGATCTTTATTATCCTTCTCGCGTTCTCGCTACTCGGGACTTCGCAAGTCCAAGGGTTGAGCTCTCAGGCTCTTATCCCGCGAATCCCTAAGATGCGAGAAGTCAACAGAACATTGATTCCCTTCTCCAGGTGACTCGTGTCCACCCATCAATCACGCAAGCCCCATTAGGAAATTTTTCCACGTATTCTCTCGTGCTCGGCTCTCGACACTTCGCTATTCGTGAAGTCGTAAACGATTCATTTGAACCTATGAACTCACGAACCCCCGATACACGATGTATCGAGACACCTGATCCCATGGATGTACGTCCTCTTTGATCAATGGCCTGGATCATATCGCAATCTCGTGACTCGGGACTTCATGACTCCAAGAGTTGGGTCTTCCACCTTCAAACTTACGAATCCCCGATATGAGAAATGGACAGATCTTCACCACATGTCCTCCAACATGGACGGTCCCGATGTCTTCGAGACTTTTGGGACGTAGTCGAGTTCACTCTTCATCCTAGATAAAGGATTAGATCAACGGCTTATAAGGCTCCGATGGGTCCCTGGGATCTACGGTCTAGGGTCCTCTCATGACTTCACCATTCGCGAGGTCAAGAGACTCCCTCTTCTGACTCCCGATGTCCGAATCCACGATAGGGAGGATCTCGCGACATGTGTCCTACTGCAGACGGGCGGCTTAGATCTATTTCTCCTTATCACAATTTTTGAGGTCGAGTACTTGGACTCTTGTCCTCTGGATCCCCGATCTCCTGAACGCCAATATCCTGATACAATTTCCTTCTTGGAACTCTCACTCTGCTACTCTTCGCGTGAGGTTTAAACCTCGTGTACTTCTCGACAGATCCAACGGTTGTCGGCTATTTAGACCAAGATCTGACGACTTAGACCTGTCTCTCCATCGCACCGTTCCTAAGCTGTCTGGACATGAATTCATGGTCCATATTCTTTCACGGACCTTAGGGATCTACGATCCCGATTTATTCTCTACTCGCGAAGATAAAGGAAAAAGGGTTAAGGCATTTAACACCCTCGTTTATTCCTTCGATCTAACGGTCATGAATGACCGCAGATCTCCCGATAGGATCTCATCCATTGATGAATACTTATTCTTCGAATCCTCAAGGGATTTTGCGACTTCCACGCCTCTATAGAGTCTTTTCACACAAGGTGCTACCTCTTTTGAGATTCTCAAAAAGGGTGTCTCTATGGGGAGATTTATCCAGGGTATCACCCGAGATGGATAAGGGTATAGGTTTCCCGAGAAACGGCTTGAATTCTGAATTGATTCAATGTGCGTATATACATATAAATCTATTTATAGACATAAGCCATACATGGCCCTTCCATTATAAGCATGCAACCACCATTTCAGATTCAAAACACTACACATGCAATCTTATACTCAGACCATTTATAAAACTGCATAGACTATGAGCATATATGTCAACATATGAATTTCAAGGTGCAAGATGTAAAACACTTATCAGAAATAAAACCAGAAATGAGTGCAACTACTGAGAGGGGTGCTCGTTTCCACCCAACCGTAGGCTCAACGACTCCCAACGGATTTACCACTAGCCACCCCCGAGCTGAGACCACGATGCTGCAATACTGTGTCTCAGTTTTCCAGTGACCGAGAATGAGGGTTATTCTCCCCCTTCTCCGCTATCACTCACTCTGCATATCTCCATAGTTCTTTCTCCCTCGCGATTGCTCCCTTTCTCTCCTTCCTCACGCATTTTTTTCCCTTGCATGGTTGCGTGTGGCGCGATTTCCCTCGCAGTGGTCAGGCATGAGGCTCCTACGGATGGGCGGTTCACTTCCCCCATCCCTCATTAATTCCTAAGGAGCCATCTACCTACCATCCTGTGAGTAATTTATTTCGAGCCAGCGAGCCACTCTTGGTTCTCCGAGCTAGTGAAGTCCAAGTACGGTATTGGTTTTGGTGGAAGTTAATGCCACCTTTCCAGGTGCCTTCCACCACCTTTCTTCAGCCATCGTGGTCTCTTTTTCAGCATATCCCCTCTCAACAGTCCTACAATATATATTCATAATACTATTCACATTCATCGACCTTTTTCACAAGGTCTATTCACATTACACATTCACATTTTGAGTTTTTCCATAATACTTGGCCAGTATAGTTATTTTTACAAACTAGGGGAAATAGGGTGTTACAATTCCCTCCCCCTTAAAGGAACATCATCCTCGATGTTATATCTATAGACATGGCGTGCATGTATAGATGTAAACAAAATCGGATATGCCCGTTTCATGGCATCCTCCATTTCCCATGTGGCCTCATCTGGGCCAAAATGTTTCCACTGCACCTTGACCTGTGCAATGGTTCGGTTCCAGAGCGGGGTTTCCTTTCTGTCCAGTATGCATTGGGGTTCTGGTAGAAATTCTTCCTCTGGTTCCACCTGAATCACATACCAATCAATTATATGATTAGCATCATGTACATATTCCTTCAATAATGAAACATGGAAAACATTATGTTCTTTGACTGTGGGAGGAAGTGCTAGCCGATAGGCTACAGGTCCCACTCTATCTAGAACCTCAAAGGGTCCACAATACCATGGTGCCAACTTGGCACAAGCTCCCATTTTCAAGGAACTCTTCCTGGGTCTAACTCTGAGATATACATGGTCTCCCGTTTTGAATTCTCTTGGAGTTATCTTTTGGTCGGCATAACTTTTTTATCAGTTTTGAGCGACCTTCAAATTTTTTTTTATCTGAGTCATTTTTTGTTCCATTTATTTTAACATGTCGGGTCCAAAAGATATCTTGTTTACGAGATTACTCCAGCTGACTGTAGTATTACACAGCCTACCATAGAGGACCTCGAAGGGACTCATCTTTAGGTATGCTTGGTAGTCGTTGTTGTAGGCGAATTCTACCAGTGGCAGGTAGCTTTCCCATTTCTTGGGTTGATGCATTACATGCATCCTTAACATGTCTTCTAATATTTGATTCACTCTTTCTATCTGTCGATCGGTTTAAGGGTGATAGGTGGTTCTAAACAACAACTTGGTCTCTAAACCAGCCATCAGTTATTTCCAAAAGTTGGAAGTAAATTTCGTGTCTCTGTCAGACACGATCTTTTTCGGCATACCATGCACTCTGAATATCTCTTTCATGAATACCTGGGCGATATTGATTTCCTTACAGGTCGACTTGACAGGGATGAAGTGAGCATACTTGCTCAATTTATCCACCACCACCATAATGGCGTCATTCTGTTTGGTTGAGGTTGGTAATCTAGTGATGAAATCCATGGATATGGTTTCCCATTTCCACTCTAGGATGGGTAAAGGTTGCAACAATCCTGTTGGGTGTCAGTGTTATGCTTTAACCTGTTGGCACTCTATGCATTTGGCTAGGTACTCGGCTATGTCTTTCTTCAATCCATGCCAATTAAATTGTTTCCTAGTGGCAGTGATCATTTTCTGGTATCCTGGATGACCAGTATAGGGTCTTTTATGTAGTTCATCCATAATGAACCTCTTCAAGTCATCACACGCTGGAATATAAAATTTGTTTCTGTAAGTGAGCAGACCTCCTTCAGTCATCTGATAGCCTTCATATTTTACTCTGGCGGGTTCTTGTTGTGCGTACATGGTCACGGTCTGAACGAAGGGATCTGTTCCTTGTGCATTTCTGATTCTTTCCTTGACATCTGTCTCACAGGTGCTCATTGCTGCCAGGTGAATTGTTTTCATGCTTCTGCTAAGGGCATCGACAACCCTATTTTTTTTTCCTTTAATGTGTTTGATTTTGAAATAAAATTGTTTAAGGAGGGCCATCCATCTGGCCTGTCTGGCGTTGAGTTTTGGTTGATCAAACAGGTATCGCAATCCACAGTGATATTTCATAAGTACAAATTTTCTACCCAAGAGTTAATGCCTCCACATTTTCAAGGCATGCACTATGGCAGCCAATTCTAGATAATGGATCACATAGTTGACTTCATGCTTGTTCAATTTTCGGGATTCATAGAAGATCACACTTCCTTTATGCATAAGGACTCCTCCGAGCCCTTCCTTACAGGCATCTGTGCACACGAGGAAGTCATCTTATGGGTCAACAATTTTCAGCATGGGTGCATGGGTTAGAAAAAGTTTCAGGGTTTGAAATCTTTCTTCACATTTCTGTGTCCACAGGAATTTTGTCCCCTTCTTCTGGAGGGAAGTGATTGGACAACCAATCTTGGAGAATCCTTCTATAAATATCCTATAATATCCTGCTAATCCCATAAAGGATCTGATATCCGAAACATCCTTTGGGTTAGGCCATTCCATGATAGACCTAATTTTGTCAGGGTCTACCGCTACTCCTTCTTTGGAGAGAACATGGCCTAAGTAATGTATTTCTTTCTGGAAGAATTCACATTTGCTGAATTTAGCATAGAGTTGATGCTCTCTGAGTACTTGAAGCACAATCCTAAGGTGTTCTTCATGCTCTTCTCTATTCTTAGAGTAAATTAATATATCATCAATAAAAACTAGCACAAATTTATCTAGAAATTTACTGAGTACATTGTTCATCAAGCACATAAAAGTGGCAGGGGGATTGGTCAACCCAAATGGAACTACCACAAACTCATAGTGACCATACCTCGTCTAGAAGGCAGTTTTATGGATGTCTTCACCCTTGATTCGGACTTTATGGTATCCCGATCTCAAGTCGATCTTTGAGAAAATAGACGCGCCTCCCAATTGATCGAACAGATCATCGATCCTGGGCAAGGGGTACTTGTTCTTTATGGTTACCTTATTGAGTTGTCTATAATCTATACACAGTCTAAGGGTGTCATCCTTCTTTTTCACAAACAGGATTGGTGCTCCCCATGGAGATATGCTGGGTCGAATATAACCCTTATCCATCATTTCTTTTAATTGCAATTTGAGTTCAACTAACTCAGGTGTGCTCATCTGGTAGGGCGTCCTAGACACCGAAACTACTCCCAGTGCGAGTTCTATCAAGAAGTCTATGTCTCTTCTCGAAGGTAGACCCCATACCTCTTCCGGAAACACATCTCTATATTCTTTCAGGGTAGGATGATCTTCAAGGCTGGGTTTGTCACCTTCTATGGTTTCTGACACCTGTATTGCATAGAGGGGACATCCCTTTTGGCAATACTTTCTCATTTGCAGAGATGATATTTGTCTCACCGAGATAAGTTTTCGGATCCCTTGAAGGGTTATCCTCTTCCCTTCCTTACTTACACACTCTAAGGTCTTATGGTAACAGTCCAATCTAGCTTTATGGGCAGCTAGCCAATCCATACCAATCAACAGATCATATGATCCCAGGGGTAATATGTTAAGGGTTTCTTGGGTGAGGAATTCACCTAACATTAATTGGCAGGCTGGTATGACTTCTGCTATCCTCCTTTTGGTTCCAGTGGCTAACTATACCAACCATGTCTTGGTATGTTTTTGTGGTTGTAGTTTACACTTGTCAACAACTTTAGGGGCTATATAACTCAAGTTTGAACCAGGGTCAATCAAAATAGACACTAGATGGTTGGAGATCATACCTTCTATCTCCACCACTGAAGCTTGATGGTTAGCTTGGTTATTATCCAATGCTGCATAAATCTACGGCACACTCCTGGCCACATCATTGATTGTAGTAGCTTCTTGGACGTTACAAATCCTTTGACTATTATGTTGTCTGTGTGGACAGTCTCTCAGGAGATGTTCTTCTCCACAACCCCAACATCTCAAAGGTTCTCTCTTTGAGTTATTATTCTTTACTGGTACAAGTCCAAGAGTTTTATTTCCGCTCAAGGAGGGGAAATTCTGCTAGTGCATACTCCGGCCTGGAAAGTTCATTCTTGGGTTCTTCTTGTAGTTCTTAAACCTTGGGGATTTAATTCCCCTTTTCTGAAATATTGAACTATTCTTTTGTTTCCATCCTTTGCGAGGTTCTTCTCGATGCCCAAACTATTCATGACAATAGGTTTCCTTTCGGATAGTGTCTTCTAGAGTCTTTGGCTCATCAAATTCATTTTTTTTCCGATAGTTCTTGGGTAGACCATTGACAAAGCGTTGCACCTTTGCATTTTTTGATTTTATATAAGGCACATATCTTAGAAAGTCGAGGAATTTGTTGACATATTCCTCTATAGTGATTTGCCCCAGTTTGAGTTCATAAAACTCTTTTTCCTTCTCGTCGAGATATTTTTTCGACAAATACTTCTTCCGGAAGTATTTCTCAAACTGTTCCCAAGACAGGTCCTTTTCACGAACCCCTTTCATATTCTTAAGGTCTTCCCACCAAATGGAAGCCTTTTCGTTCAAGTTGAAGGTGGCCACTCGGGCCTTCATAATTTCTGAAAAGTCATGGACTCTGAAATACTTCTTTAATCCAAGTAGCCAGGCCTCTGCTTCCTCTCCCTTCTTTATTTCACCGTCGAAGGAGGGTGGTTTGGCCTTTCTAAATTCTTCGAATTTTAAACCTTTGGAAGGATTTTGCTTCTTATGTTTCTTTCGGGAATAGGAACTGGCCCTGCTGCTAGAAGATCCTTCTGAATCGCCAACTTCCTTCTCGGAGGAATCACTCGGCACTGGTCCTTTACCTCTGGGGTGGACCTTTTTCGATGTGCTCCTCTCAGTGTGGCCACTAATATGACCATGTTTCTGAGTTTCAGGTTCATGCTGCATTTGTCTTTGTAGATCGAATAAACTCTGCAGTAAAACTGTGTTAATTTCTGTTTGCTTTTCTTGTTCTTTCATCATCCTTTCATTGTCATCCTTGCAGCTTTGTTATTCGACCATGAGACTCCTCACAGTCTCGGCTAGATCTGGAGGGGTCCCTACTGCCCTTCTTTCGTTAGACTCTTCGTCTCTATTGTGGGAGCCTTCTCCCACTTCTTGGTGAGTCACCATACTATGCGTTGATAATTTCCTGCGGTTGATCTTCCACTTGTGTGCAAAAGGAAAAACACTAGTTGTTAGTCAATATTTATATTTATTTATAACCAGTACATAATTCATATTTTCACATGTACACACACACAATAGGGGTTTTTTTTTGTTTTTTTTTTCATTCTTAACTTCGTCTTTTGATTAGGAAGGTTAAGATAGGGGGTTTTACTCTTTTTAAGAGTGTTCTGAATGGAGCTTCTGTGCAACTCGTTCATGATCCCAAGCAGGCCAAGTGTTGTAACCATGCTCTGATACCAATTTGTCACACACCCACTACGGCATAATAAATTTTTTTCTTTTTCTCAAGGGACAGAATCCCCAAAGTCCTATGGGGGCCTAGCGTAGGCTAGTTCTTCTCTGTTCACCTCCCTGTGATCGTGGGTTAGGACCACAGGCCAAACAAATATGACGTCCTTTCACTCTTTGTTTCTCAGCACTACTAGGGTGTCGAGTCTTTCGATTCTGCAATCCCCGATACAGCGAAGCGTCAAACACGAAAGGGCTAGCGAGTACAAGATTCATGTTTGGGTCTTGTCCTTGTGACCACATTCTATGACCCCATGCTTAAATCGACAAGAACCTTACCATCCCTTCATGATTTGGGTAATCGCGATGCATGACTTCTTCCTTTCCCATTCAAATCCCCGAAATCCACGATGTCTCCCAAGTTTCCCTCCAAAGGAGATAAACGGCTGTAAGCCTCCCCTGATCCGACGGTTTGGATCCTTTAGGGATTTCAGTGCTCGAGGTTTGAAATGCAAGGATCCTAAAAACCTATGTCATGCAAATCTTTGAATTCCGGTATGGGGATACGTGTAGGAGATCAACGGCCCTTGATAGTGTGGATCCAATGGTCCACAGGATTTCAGAACTTTCCCTGAGCTCTGACTGCTCACCACGCGTCTCCCTTGATGGACGGTCCAGATTCCATCGACACTTCTCTCTGACACTTCTTGCAACTCGCCACTTCGCGAGTTGTAGTGTCAAATCTTGGCACCTCTCCTTCACGAACCCCCGAGAAGCGATATTTATTATCCTTCTCACGTTCTCGCTACTCGGGACTTCGCAAGTCCAAGGGTTGAGCTCTTAGGATCTTATCCCGCGAATCCCCACGATGCGAGAAGTCAACGGAACGTTGATTCCCTTCTCCAAGTGACTCATGTCCACCCTTCAATCACACGGGCCCCATCAGGAAATTTTTCCATGTATTCTCTCGTGCTCGGCTCTCGGCACTTCGCTACTCGGGAAGTCATAAACGATTCCTTTCAACCTCCGAACTGAAGAACCCCCGATACACGATGTATCGAGATGCCAGATCCCACGGCTATCCATCCTCTTTGATAAACGGCCTGGATCATATCGCAATCTCGCGACTTGGGACTTCGTGACTCCAAGAGTCCAGTCTTCCACCTTCAAACTTACGAATCCCCGATATGCGAAATGGATAGATCTTCACCACCTGTCCTCCAACATGGACGGTCCCAATGTCTTTGGGACTTTTGGGATGTAGTCAAGTTCACTCTTTGGCCTAAGTAAAGGATTATATCAACAGATTATAGGGCTCCGATGGGTCCCTGGGATCTATGGTCCAGGGTCCTCTCGCGACTTCGCCATTCGCGAGGTCGAGAGACTCCCTCTTCTGACTCCCGATGTCCGAATCCCCGATAGGGAGGATCTCGTGACACGTGTCTTTCTGCAGACGAGCGACTTAGATCTATTTCACCTTATCACGATTTCTAAGGTCGAGTACTCAGACTCTCATCCTCTGGATCCCCGAGCTCCCGAACGTCGATATCCCAATACAATTTCCTTTTCGGAACTCTCGCTCTGCTACTCTTCATGTGAGGTTTAAGCCTCATGTAATTCTCGACAGATCCAATGGTTGTTGGCTATTTAGACCAAGATCTGACATCTCAGACCTGTCTCTCCATCGCGTCGTTCCTAAGCTGCCTAGACACGAATTCACGGTCCAGACTCTTTCACAGACCTTGGGGATCTACGATCCCGATTTCTTCTCTACTCGTGAAGATAAAGGAAAAAGGGTTAAGGCATTTAACTCCCTCATTTATTCCTTCAATCTAATGGTCGTGAATGACCACAGATCTCCCGACAGGATCTCATCCGTTGATCAATACTTATTCTTCGAATCCTCAAGGGATTTTGTGACTTTCGTGCCTCTATAGAGTCTTTGCACACAAGGTGCTACCTATTCTAAGCTTCTCAAAAAGGGTGTCTCTATGGGGAGATTTATCCAGGGTATTGTTGAGTCCATTTTTGTGCTTCCACAAACCATCATTTTTCCTCTTTATTTACCATTTTTCCCTTCACTTTATCCCATATTTCTCATAGAATAGCCTATCCAAGGTATATTTGTCATCTTTTAACTTCAGAATTGAATTTTCT
>ML811584.1:88974-103635 GCA_009831015.1 Picea engelmannii | reverse complement strand
TCTGCCAAATTGCCAAGCCATTTTTGTCCCAACCCTTTAGCTTTGCCTCAAGCTTTAGGAGAAACTCAAGAAGCAGCAGTTGGAGGACAAAGAAGAAGAGGAAGAGCCCAGGATCAGGATCGTGGAACGGTGACTGGCCTCAGGAATCATTGTAAGTTGATTTGTATTGAAGCTAATGAAAAAGATACTTTTCCCGTCCCGCATACATAAGTCTCATGTATGATATTTGATTTATGTTTTTATCTCTAACCCTATAATAGATCAGTAGCATGCATGCATAGTATTGTTTGATTGTGGAAGGAGCAGAAGCAGCAAAAGGACAAGAAATTCAACGGAGGATCTACTTCAGCCGTCCGGAAAAAGGTTGGTTTATTCTTCTCTTGTATGCATGTGAAGAAAGAGGTTTCAGATTCGGGTAGAAGGTCAAAAGTTAAGTCTTAAGGGTCATTTTCTGCGTATAAGTTTAGAGCCCTAGCTTATTAGTCCGTAGGGTAGAAATACCCAACAACACTAGGTTGTAAACACCTAAGTCTTACAGTCACCCATTTAAAGCTATCTCAGGTGAGACTACGCAGTACCTTTCGGGTGTTGTGTTGCCTTATGGATTACCAGGAGGGACGATAGTTTTAGAGGCTTTGTTGGAACCCTGATTTATATGAACCCTGGGTCAATAAGTCATACAACCCAAGAAGGGAAATAGTAAACGAACAATGGTTGATGCACTTGTTTATGGTACATGTTGATTATAGGTTGAGGTATAGGTTGATGCATGGTTCAGGTTTATTGGTACATATTTACAATGGTATATCTCACAGTGATAGTGTGACAGTGGTTCCATCATTCTACTTCTACTTCAGGGCGGTTAGATGAGGCAAGGAAAAGTGGTTGTAGCCACCTTCCGGTTGTAGCTGGAGAACATAGGGGGTTGTAGCCTCCTTTTGGTTTGTAGCCAAAGAATTGGGGAGTTGGAGCTTCCCTCAGGTTGTAGTCTGAGAAACTAGGGGGTTGGAGCCTCCTTCCAGTTACAGCTGGAAAACAAAGGAAGTTGGTGCTTCCAATGAATGTAACTCTTCAAGACATATAAGAAAAATCATTCCGTGGTTTTCTCCCGATTTGGGTTTCCACGTAAAACACTGGTGTACTGTGTATGTGTGTGATTGTTCAATTCTTATTGCTCATTATTGAATAATAATTCTACATTGATATAACACTTGGATTATTTGAAGAAAAAGGATTATAATTACGCTATTACTAATTCACCCCCCCTCTCAATAATCCAACAATTGGTATAAGAGTAGGTTCCTTCAGAAATCAGTTTAACCACTGAAAGGTAGATCGTGGAGAGTACCAACTTGTATAAAAATGGAATACCATAGTTTGATGGACAAAAGTATGCTTTTTGGGGCATAAGGATGAAGACATATATACAGGCACAAGGATTTCAAGTTTGGAAATCGATTGTATATGGATACACAACACCAACAATTCCACCAACAAAGGAAAAAGTAATGAAACTCGGTGAGAATAATTCCAAAGCCAAAAATGAACTTTTGAATGGTCTCAATGATATAATATTCACCAAAGTTTCACATTGTAAATCCGCTAAAGAGATTTTGGACAAGCTTTGAAATATTTATGAAGGAGATACAAAAGTCAAATCAACAAATCTTCAAACTTACAGAGGTCAGTTTGAACAACTAAAAATTAAGGAAGATGAGAATATTGCAGTTTACTTCTTACGAGTAGATGAAACAGTGAATGAAATCATAGGATTGGGAGAAGAAATAGAAGAATCTGTAATTGTTCAAAAGGTACTAAGATATCTTCCTATGAGATTTAACCCTAAGATATCAGCACTAGAAGAAAGATCGGATCTAAACTCAATAAGAATGGACAAACTGCATGGAATCTTCAAAGCATATGAAATGAGAACTAAACAGGAAAATCTAGATGTAAAAGAAGCAGCCTTCAAAGCATCCAAAAGAAAAAGGAACAAGAAGAATATAGCAGCAGCAGTGACGTCTCGGAAGATGATGAAGAACTGGCCAACTTCGTCAAAAGACTGAATAAGGGAACCGACGGTAGGTATAGAGGTAAGCTTCCTTTAATTTGTTTTTACTGTGATGGTATTGGTCATTTAGCTAACAAATGTCCTCATAAGAAAAAGAGAAATGATGAAGGGTACTCAAAAGGAAAACACACATATAAAGGAAAAATAACTACAAATAAAGTTTTCAAGAAAAGCTTATGCACCAAAGAAGACATCTCATCATCGGATGAAGATGAAGTTAGTGACAGTGAGACATGAAGAGTTCTATTCATGGCAGTAAAAGACTCTAACAAATAAGACTTCGAAGAAGAATATGAAGAATCCGAAGAAGAATATGAAGAATTCGAAGAAGAAATTGAAGAAGCAGAAGTTGACTATTGAGAAGAATTAATGTGTGCCATAGAAGTTATCAGAAGAGAAAAGAAGAAAAACAAGAAATACAAGCAGAACTAGACAAGAAAAAGGATACTTGAGAACTAGAATAAATGATCACAAAATTAAAGGTTCAAATAGAACAAAATAAAAGAATTGATGAAGCACTCAAAGAAAAGCTAGAAGAAAAGGACAGGATCATTGAAAACTTGGAAGCAAATATTGTCGCACTAAGAAAGGATATTCAAAAGAAAAATATGAAGAATAGCTCAAAAGTTTTGGATAACATTATCAGTAGTCAAAAATCTCATCTTGACAAGTCTGGACTTGGATACAATCAGACAAAAAAGGAATCAAGCTCCAAAACAAAAGAGCAAGAAACATATCCAAAAATCTATGCAAAAACAATCAAAGGGGATAGGAAGATATACAAGGAAGATTACAGGGACACTCCTCCACCAAGAAGATTCAGATTTCAGAATCAACAACAGATAGATAGGCCTCAAGAAGAATAAGGATTCATAAGAGCACCTCCTTTCAGAAGATCTTCAACTCCCAGGTATCAAACTATATTTTTTGGTTTATGTTATGCATGTAATAATTTTGGACATAAAGTTGTGAATTGCAGATCTAACAACATGAACACTAACAACTTTGAGAGTCATACACAATGGGGTCATTCAAGAATACCTAGTGACACACAAAGAAGAAGTTACAAAAGGTTTGAATATTTGAGAACTGAAGTGGAATGTTACAAATGTAAAACTTTTGGACACGTGGCCAAATATTCTAGAATGACAGTGCTTCTTAAAGAACCTCAATAGAATAACAATAGTCAGAGACAAGAACCTCAGAAAATGACATGGATAAGAAAGAAAGATCAATATAGCAATGAAGAATGCACAATTGCTCTAACAGCTAAGAAGAAGAAACGTGGTTGGTATGTTGACAGTGGATGTATAAAACACATGAAAGGTGATAGAGACATGTTTCTTACATCATGAAAGGAAAGAGATGGATCAGTCTCCTTCGGAAATGATGATTCAGCCAAAATCATTAGAAAAGACACAGTCTGAATTGGGAACAAGAATGAAAAGGTAGAAAATGTTCTACTAGTAGAAGATATGAAACATAATATTTTAAGTGTGAGTCAAATGTGTGACCAAGGTCATAAATTTACTTTCGATTCAAAAAAGTGTGAGATAAGAAAAGAAGATTCAGTGAAATTGGTTGCTATAGCTGCAAGAACTTCAAGCTACATATATGTGTTAAGTGAAATTGGAAATGAAAAGTGTTGTCTAGGAAAGGAATATGAAAGTTGGCTATGGCACAGAAGAATGGGGCACATACATTTTGATAACCTTGTCAATTAGCAAAAGAGAAGCAGTCAAATAAATGCCCCAGATCATGAAACCAACCAACACTTTATGCAAGCATTGTCAACAAGGAAAGAAAACAAAGACCAAGTTTAAATCAAAGGAATATTCAACAACGAGACCACTGGAAATTGTGCATACTGATCTAGTTGGACCAACTAAAACAAAGGGCTTAAAAGGTGAGAAATACTTCATGTTATTAGTTGATGATTATACAAGAATGACTACAATTTTCTTTCTCAAGAATAAGTCAGAAGCTTTTGAAAACTTCAAGATCTACAAGGAAATGGTTGAAAATGAAATGGATTCAAAAATCAAATGCTTGAGATCTGATAATGGAGGATAGTTCACCTCAAAGGAATTTATGGAATACTACAACAATCATGGAATAAAAAGGAAAATATGTGTTGCTAGGACACCTCAACAGAATGGAGTTGTTGAAAGAAAGAACAAGACAGTACATGAAATGGCTCGAACAATGTTAATGGATTTGAAATTGACAGATATTTTTTGGACAGAGGTAGTGCATACAACAGTTCACATTCAAAACAGAGTAATGCTCAGAAGCAAGACTGGCAAAACTCCTTATGAACTATGGAAATGAAGACCAACAAATGTAAAGAACTTCAGAGTTTTTGGAGTCAAATGCTATATCAAAAGAGAATATGGCGGAATGGGAAAGTTTGACTCTCGTGTGGATAGAGGAGTACTTTTTGGTTACTCAAGTACAAGGAAAGCATACAAGTGTTACAATCTAATATTGAACAAAGTTGTGGAAAGAATCAACATAACAATTGATGAAACAGGCAGACCAGAATCAAAGGAAGAAAATGAATCAATGAAAATACCCTTAGAAGAAGAAGAAGAATAAGATGAAAAGGAAGTATAAGAGTAAGATGAAGAGAATCCGATAGAAGAAGAAGAGCAAGTTCAACAAGTGTCTCCAAAGACACCCAGTAGACAAGTACAGAGGAATCATCCTTCATATCATATTATCGGAAACAAAGATGCAGAAATTGAGACTAGAAGAAGAATTCATTCACCAAAACAAACATAAATAGCACTCTTATTTACAATTGAACCAAACTGTTTTGAAGAAGCCAACAAGGATGAATCTTGGACTAAGGCCATGCATGAAGAATTGGATCAAATAGAGAAAAATTACACATGGGAACTGGCTCCAAGACCAAAGAATAAGAATGTGATCGGCACAAACTAGGTCTTAAGGAATAAATTGAATGAAGATGGACAGGTTACATGGAACAAATCTATATTGGTATGTAAAGGATGTGCACAGGTTGAAAGAATCGACTTTGAAGAGACATTTACCCCAGTTGCCAGAATGGAAGAAATATGTTTGCTTTTAGCTTATGCATGCTCCAAAAATATTAAAATGTATCAAGTGGATGTAAAATCATCTTTTATGAATGGAGAACTTGAAGAAGAAGTATACATTGAACAACTAGAAGGATTTCAGTTGTCAGAAAATGCAAATTATGTGTGTAAATTAAAAAAGGCCTTGTATGGTCTAAAACAGGCTCCTAGAGCATGGTACTCTAGAATGGATAAGTATCTGTAGTAGGCAGGGTTCAGAAAAGGAAGTGTAGACAACAACCTCTATATCAAGTTAAGTCAAGGTAATATTTTATTAATTGAAGTTTATGTTGATTATATTATTTTTGGTAGTGATGATGACAGGTTAAGCTAGAAATTTGCAAAAGATATGCAGAATGAATTTGAAATATCGTTACTTGGAGAACTATCCTTCTTTCTGGGACTTCAGATATGCCAAAGCAACCGAGGAATTTATATTTCTCAAACCAAGTATATCATAGAAATGCTAAAAATGTTCAGTATGGAATATTCCAAACCAGTTATCACTCCCATGCAAACTAGTTGCAAGTTGAGTAAAGATGATGATTCAAAGTCTACAAATCAGAGGAAATACAGGTCAATGATTGGTAGCCTAATATATGTGAAAACATCCAGACCAGATGTAATGCAGGCAATTGGATAGGTGGCATGATTTCAAGCAACACCAAAGGAATTACATGTATTAGCAGTGAAGAGGATATTCAGATATCTCAAAGGAACATAAGATTTTTGATTATGGTATCCAAAAGGAAAGGATATATCACTTATTGCCTACACAGATGCAGATTGGGCAGGTTGTATTGATGACCGAAGAAGCACCAGTGGAGAAGAATTCTACTTGGGTGAGTGGTTAGTATCATGGCTAAGCAAGAAACAATCATCAGTATCCTTATCTACAGCCGAGGAAGAGTACATTGCAGCAGAATTATGTTGTACACAGTTTCTTTGGATGAAACAAACTCTGACAGATATACAAGTTGAGTATGATGAGACCATTCCAATATATTGTGATAATACAAGAGCCATCAGTATCTCAAATAATATGGTGACGCAATCCAAGACACAACACTTTCCAATCAAGTATCACTTTTTACAAGAACTGGTTGCAGAAAAGAACATCCGAGTTGAGTATGTGCGCACAAAAGAACAAGTGGCAGATATCTTTACAAAACCACTTCTACATGAAGCCTTTGAGTATCTTTTCCAGAGAATCGAAGTCATTTCTACTCCAAAATGAATTCTTTTGAATTCTTATCTTATATGTCTTAGATGTACACAAGGAAGCACCATAAGAAGATAGTTCAATCACGGGGACCAGCCCCAGACGGAAATATACCTTTTCCATTGATGACAAAGGGGAAGAGATTTATCATATGCAGAGGACAGAGGCATGGTTCCAGGGGGAGCATATTTATCAGATGAAAAATACAGAGGCATGGTTCCATGGGGAGCATGAGTGATATGATTTCAGTATTGCATCAGAGTGTTGCCATCAATGCCAAAGGAGGAGATTGTTGATTAAGGTTGGTTGTCGTTGATGTCAACCCTTGAAAAAATCCTCTTAGCACAAAGGTTGGGTAATGGACCCAATATTTTTTTATGTAAATATGACTCGTTATTGTCTTTTCATGGTTGATAATAAGTAGAAATGGATGAACTCCAAATTGGCCCCCTTATGGTAAAAGCCCTCACGGGAAGATGCTTTGTGGATTGAGTTATCCTAGAAGTATGATTAGAGAACCCATGCTTATTTGTGGAATAATGAGATGAAGGTTAGTGAATTTTTCATTGAAACTGTCCTATATGGATAGTTCCCTTCATTCCATTTCTGGTGGTATGTGGAACGCCACATAACTCCTCACGGTTAGAGAGTCATGGCCATGAGAAGTTGGAGAACCCAGGTTTGGGTAATGGACCCAAGTTTGTTTGATGGATAATGGTATGATTTTTGATATATTTTCAGGTAATATTATTCTATATGGGTGGTACATGTCATTCCATTTCTGGTGGTATGTGGAACGTCGCATAACTCCTCACGGTTTGAGAGTTATGGCCTTATGAAGTTGGAGGACCCTCTTATGTCATCTAGAAGCCCAAAAAGGTCAAAGTAGTCAAAGTGGTTTAAGAGATTTTAGAAGGTAAATAATAAAGTGAATTTATGAGTGTACTATAATTCAAAGTGAATACAAAATAAATTATTTAAATAATAAATTTAATGGAGAAATTGGAAGTGGGTTAACCCTAAAATAAGGAAAGTTGGCAAAGTGACCTAGAAGATGTTTTTAAGGAAGCTACTTGGAGAGTATAAATAAGAGCCAAGGCTCTCTCATTTTAGACACACTTGAGAATATTTAATACCTATAGGTGTTTGAGGTAACCAAAGTATATCTAAGACAAATTTCTGAGGGAAGGTGAAGAAAGGAAGCTCAGAATTCAAGGAAGGATAAATTCTTTTGATGATGCTTTCTAAGGTGTTTCGGGTAAAAAAATCATAAATTATTCATAACAGATCCAAATTTAGTAAGACAAAATGTGTTGGTTATATTAAATTATGTAGTATGATGTGTAATATTTTCATATTGATTCAACAAATATTTTGTGTGTTCCATGCTCTACAAGATCGCTCTCTAGAATAAGCCAGAATTCATCAAGGTATGCCATTGTTTCTATAATTAATTTTATGAGAAGTTCCAAGTAGTGACACCTGGAGGAATTGCATAAAACACATTGAAGAACATTGTATATCAGTTTTAGATCTTTATTCATTTTAGGTACAAATTTATGATTATTTCAAGTTAGGGTTGTTGACTAATCCAAAACTAGTCATGTGAGACTAAAGAAAAGTTTGATGTAAATACTAGTCTCTTGTTGTTTAAAGTTAAGGAAGGTTTGCAGGTATGTGATCATATACACCAAGTCTATTACAGAGTTATAAATCATATTTGGATGATGAAATTGATGAGATCTTTTGGTTGAGGTACAAGTTGGGTACATGGTTGAGACAAGTAGTTGATGAGTTGGCACATACATGAGGTGTATAGTTGATGATGTTGGCACATATTGATGAGTCATAGTTGATGAGTAGTTGAAACATGATTGGTACATACTTGGTACATGGTTGGTTGCATTTTTTTATGGTATAGGTTGATTATAGATTGTTTGGTACAGGTTGGTGCATGGTTGATGCACTTGTTTATGGTACAGGTTGGTGCATGGTTGATGCACTTGTTTATGGTACAGGTTGGTGCATGGTTGATGCACTTGTTTATGGTACAAGTTGATTACAGATTGAGGTACAGGTTGATGCATGGTTGATGCATGGTTCAGGTTTTTTGGTACAAGTTTATAGCAGTATATCTCATAGTGATAGTGGTTCCATCATTATACTTATACTTCTGGGCAGTTGGATGGGGCAAGGACAGGTGGTTCTAGCCACCTTCCAGTTGTAGCCGAAGAACATAGGGGGTTGTAGCCTACTTTTGGTTGTAGCCAGAGAATTGGGGAGTTGGAGCTTCCCTCAGGTTGTAGCCTAAGAAACTAAGGGGTTGGAGCCTCCTTCTAGTTGTAGCTGGAAAACAAAGGAAGTTGGTGCTTCCAATGAATGTAATTCTTCAAGACATATAAGAAAAAACATTATGTGGTTTTCTCTCGATTTAGGTTTCCACGTAAAAAACTGGTGTATTGTGTATGTTTTTTATTGTTCAATTCTTATTTTTCATTATTAGATAATAATTCTACATTGATATAACACTTGGATTATTTGAAGAAAAATGATTATAATTACGTTATTACTGATTCACCCCCCTCTCAGTAATCCAACAATTTGCAATTACCAATCTTCTCTCTTATTGTTTTCTTTTCATTTTCTTTGGTATGTTTAGGGTAGAGTAGGAAATACATTTACTTTTTATGTTCATTCGCTCTATCTATATCTTAAACCCTGGCAAAGTTAAAGGGGGGGTTTCCCACTATCATAACTGGTGACCATATTGGGGATCTCTCTAGGGTTTTTAGGATTTTTTTGGGTTGATTGATTGGTTTTTGTTTTCCTTTCAAGTTTCAGTCAAATTTGTTGAGTCTATCAGGGGGTTATGGTCACCTCTAGTGTGCATACTAGTTGTTATTGCCCTATAACTCTTCCTAGTATCTTTTTTTTTTAAAAGACTCAGAGGTGTACGCGCCTTGTTTTGGATCATCCCATATACATACGTGCTCTGCATAGTAAGCAACTTGTGTAGATATGAAGGTTGTTGATGCAATAGCCCGCGTCTCTATTTCATGAATTTGTTTTTTAATAAATAGGTAGTTTTCCTCTTTCCTAATAGAATTTTACACTTCTCATGGCTTTATTGAATCAGCCAGAGTCTCTGTCTGTGGCCATAGCTTGGGTATAGGTTTCAATTTACTTGTTTCCTTAGTCCTCTTGTGTTTTCCCTAGAAGGGTTTGAGAAAGATGTCAAGTCTTAGATATTCCTTTTGGTTTCTTGGTTGAATCATGTGATCCGAAGTGGGCTTAGGGTCTTTACCAGTGTTGTTTCAGTTTTCTTTTTGTCCTTTTTTGCTTGCTTTGAAAAAAAAAAAAAATTTACTTCAGTTTTTTCTCTTTAAAGAGGTTCAAAAACAAAATCTTGAATTTTAGTTTTGTAAAGTAGTTAAAGTTGTTATTTGCAAAAGGAAAAAGAGTCTTTATTTCCAAGTTCTTTTCGATTTCTTGAAACATGAGTAGTTTGTAGTCAAGCAAAAACAAGTTTTAGGATTTCTTTATTTACAAGATCTTGAAAGATCAGTTAGAAAATTTGAGTTTACAAAGAGTTGGTTACAAGCTTTGATTTTAATTTCGAAGTAATTTTTCTTTCAAGTGTTTTAAATCTGTCCTCCTTATTCGTCTCTTTATAACACCATTAGTTTCACTATTGTACCTTTTGAGTAAATCAAGCCTTAAAAATAATGCCTAATCTAAAATAAATTAGACTTTTCTGTTTGTAGGGTTCATAAACTAGTTTAGGGTTGTAGGGCCTTGAATTAGGTGTGAAGAGGAAACTCTTCAAGGCCACTTTAAATCAAACATTGGAGTCTGAGTTAGGGATTTATTTAATTCCAATGTCACAAGAGTTAGTCGGGACCCCCCTCTAACAAAGGGTATAAACACGAGGTCACATGAGGAAAGGCAGAGGAGATAACCCCTCCAAAGATGGACTGAGCGTAGTGGAGATTATATATTGAGGGTTTTTTTGAGGAACTATACCGACTGAATTTTCCTATGGAGCTTTGTGCACCTCGAATCCATTTGATATCCTCTGTTGTCTTCAGAACCATTTTCTTTATATACCCTTGAAGGGCTTCAGACTTGTTATCCTACTCATTGCGATCTTCTCGACTGTCGAATATACCTGTCTAGTAATTGACTACCAGCTGGAAACCTAGTTTCCCATATTTTACGGACTTACACAGGTGATTGTGGTGGTATACCGTGGTACCTAAGACAGACGTCAAATCATGCTTCACAAAGTATACCTGGAGGGTGCTTCCATTTTTGAGTTTCACTTACACCGATTAGTTTCTCTAGTGTTGATTGGTGTAACTTTCCTTCCCACTACATAGTCGACTGCTTGATTTATCTTTAGGAAACTTTTAGTGTGTGATTTGTGTTCAATTGTATTCAATCCTTACTGTGCCATTTGATCATTTCACAAAGTGGAAGATCAGTAGCTCTGTCGATCGCGAAGGATTCATGGCCTGTCGCCGGTTACTTTGGATCCACCTCTGCTATCGTTGAGGCAAAGACTTTACCAACTGTTATAAAAACATGACCGCGGAGCAATAAAATAAAACAAATGAGGAAACAAAACACAGAAGATACACAATACAAGAGAGACATAGATTTATGTGGTTCACCCAGTGTGGGCTACGTCCACCAGAGAAATTTGTTGGCAAATATTTAACAGACAGCGAATGGAAAATATTTAATAGAAAACAAATGCTTGTCATTTATGGCAAGTACAACAGTGAAGATGGAATGAGTACAGGAAGTTTGTAATCAACAGGCAAATAGAAGATAAGTTCAGGAAGGTTGAAAAATCGAAGGCGAATGTTCGAAGGCAACGCAACATTGATCGAGTGATCGAAGACCCATAAAGTATGAGAAGAATCTTTGATCGTTGGATTCCATTCAAAATTCCCGAAAGAACGAGGGTCGTCAGATATGAATGTAGACTAGAAGAGATCGTTGAAGATGAGGACAGATCTTAGCTGTTAGATCCAAGCGTAGGATCCGACCATCGTTGGATCAAGAAGAACCCGCACGTCCTTTAAGGTACAAGGAGAAGCGGGCATAATCGCGATATGCAAAATCATGATGTAATCTAAGTCATCAGATCAAGGTTTGATCTAGACCGTTGATTCCAGTCCATGTCAGAGTTTCAAGGATCGAGAATTGAAGATGTCAAAGTTTCTTAACATTAGGAATCGCGATATGCGAAATCGCGATTTAATCGCAGCCATTGAATCGAGATTAGATCTGGACCGTTGATCCGACCCCATGTCAGAGTTTCGTGAATCGAGACTTTGAATTGACAAAAACACTGGACATCAAGGATGTCGAAATCGCGATATGAAAAATCGCGATTTAATCGCAGTCATTGAAAAAAGATCAGATCTGGACCGTTGATCTAACTCCATATCGGAGTTTCGCGAATCACAACATGGAGAGGCAAAGAACCCAATGCAACAAGAATGCCGAAATTGTGAAATCGTGATTCAATCGTAGCCATTGAATCAAGATCACATCTGGACCATCGAATCACAGGACATGTGGCAAGTGATCGAAAGTTCGCTGACTTGGGTTCAACAGAGCATAGTGTCGAAAATCACGAAATGAAAAATCGCGAAAGCGCTTTTTGCATAGGCGCTTGGTTATGACCATAGTCATATTGGGGAAGGAGCTAGTGTAGAAAAGTTTTGTATCAAAAATTCGGGGATAGCAAAATGAAGTGTAGAGACACTCAGCACAGGATTGCTGAAATGTTGAAACCCAATTTAAAGGCAATGTCAATATAGTTCATCCAACAGTGCAGATAAATTGGAATATGATCGAAAGGTTACTGTTCTCTCTCACAGTTAACCCCTCATTTACGAATCTGTTAGTGAAACGGATTCATGATTGTGAATCTATTGGTGTTTTAGTTGCTCGGATAGTTGTCTTCCTTTTTCGAAGGAGATGGGAATTTGAACTGCCGTGAGGGTGTATAAAAGAAAAAGAGAAAGACAGCGTGTGGTTGGCTGTTCTATATGAGAAAAGAATGAAACTGTAAGAAAAGAAAAATAAGAGGATGTGCAGTGTGAGATGGAGAAGATGCACAGTGTGAGAAGAAACTCAATGAAGAGTAAAAGATGATGAAGAGAAGTTGAAGCAGAGCATAATGAGAGAACGAGTTGATGCAGAGCATACCCGTTGAACAGACAGAGGAAGAGAAGAGCAGCAGAATAGTGTGTAGAAGACCAGATTTACAGAACAAAGAAAGATTGGTAAGAACTGATTTATCTGTAAAGTTGACTGTTTATTTATCCATTCATATTTTAGGGAGGTTGGGAGGTGCTCGGGAGGACTGTTGTCCTCAGAGTTTCAAGTGGGAGATTGAACACTGGAAGTTGTAGCTTCCATCTGGTTGCAGCCAGAGAAACCGGGGTGGCAGGGTGGTGCTAGGGAGAACTAGTGCTCTCTATTATATAGGTTGGAGCCTGTGTAACTGGAAGTTGGTGCTTCCATCCATTTGGTGTTGAAACATATAGGGAGTAGGTGCTTCCTTCTAGTGGGGGCTAGAGAAACCAGGGAGTTGGTGCTTCCTTCTAGTGGGTGCTAGAGAAACCAGAGAGTTGGTGCTCTCAAACAAGTTGTAGCTTGTAAAACAGAGGTAGCAGCCTCACATTGCGTAGGTGCTCAATTAAATATGATGTACAGAACTTAAAAGACTGCCTATCATTTCAAAGAAGAAGAGGTTTTCTCCCTTTATGGGTTTCCTTGTGAAAATCTGTCTGTGTGTGTACCTTATGTGTGACTGATGCTTTTTACTTTTACTTTCCATATGATGTATAATGTTGATGATCACTTGAAGAAAGATTAAGAATTTATTAATAGACTTATAATTGTTTAAGCTCAAATACAACTGATTCACCCCCCCCTCTCAGTTGTATTAGTAATTCCAAGAATTGGTATCAGAGCAGGTTCCTTTTATTCAAAGGTAGATCTGCAAGCTTAAACATGACAAGTCATGAAGGAACTTCAGCCTCTAAGCCCCCTCTGTTTGATGGAACAAATTTTGCCTTCTAGAAGATTAGAATGAGAACATACTTAATGTCCTTGGGTGTTGATGTTTGGGATGTAGTAGAGACTGGATATACAAAGCCTGTTGTGCTAGCCTCCAAGGATGATAAGTTAGAATTTAGTTTTAATGCTAAGGGGATGAATTCTATCTTGAATGGACTTGTTGAAGCTGAGTTTGTAAAGGTGATGCATCTTTATACTGCCAAAGCAATGTGGGATAAAATTATTAACAGTTATGAAGGAAATGAGAAAGTAAAAGATGCCAAACTTCAAACATACAGATTGAAATTTGAACAACTAAAGATGAATGAAGAAGAAACAATTAGCAAGTATTTTTTAAGAGTTGAAGAACTTGTAAATGCCATGAAGGGTCTTGGTGAGAAGTTTGATGACTCACTCTTAGTTCAGAAGATTTTAAGATCTTTGTCTGATAAATTTAATCCAAAAGTATCTGCAATAGAAGAATTAAATGATCTTAAAACTCTGTCCATTGATCAACTTCTAGGAGCTCTAACTGAATATGAAATGAGAATTAACAAAGAAAAATCCAGTACTAGAGAAGCATATTTTAAAGAAGACAAGAATATTGATTCAGAATTAGATGATATTGAGGCAAAATTTGTGAGAAGGTTAAAGAAAGGATCAGGAAAATATCAAGGGAAGTTGCCCTTCAAATGCTTTAACTGTGGTAAGATAGGTCATTTTGCATCTAAGTGTCCCCATCAGAAAAAGGACCAGAACACTGATGATGAAAAGAAGTACAAATACAAGAAATATAATAAGAAGAAAAGTTTGGTTGCAAATAATGACAATTCCTCAGAAGACACCGATAGTGACTCATCCCATGAAGATAAGGCAAATGACTTCATGCTTATGGCCAAGGAGGATTATGATAATAAAAGCACATGCAGTTATGAGAATGATGAAGAAGTTGTGGTTGATTTGGAAGGAGAACTGATCAGTGCATTGGAAGAAATCGATAGAATCAGAACCAAGAACAGAAAGCACAAACAATTGTTGACATAGTTCGAGAAAGACAACAAAAAACCTGATGAAGACTTTGCTCTGCTGAAAGTGGAATTAGAAGAGGAAAAGAAAATAGAAGACATACTGAAACAACAATTGTCAGAGAAGAAAGTCAGGTGTGAAGCCTTAGAAGAAGAGATAGT
>ML811584.1:40913-51823 GCA_009831015.1 Picea engelmannii | reverse complement strand
ATGTGGAAACAAAACACAGAAGATACACAATACAAGAGAGACACAGATTTACATGGTTCACCCAGTGTGGGCTACGTCCACCAGAGAAATTGCCAGGTCCTTTCTTTATTATTATTTAACAAAATGAAGGGATACAACCTACAACAAAACCCGTTGTAACTTCGTCTTCTTTCTCTCACGGTCTCCTCTCTCAGAATACAATAATCACCAACCTACATAGTTGCAATACATTTTCCTCATAAAAGAGGGTTGCCTTCTAGGGAAAAAAACCCTAACATAATCTCTATCGTTAGATCTGCGACCTTATAATGAACGGTCCAAATTTACAATGAAATTACAATATACTTTTACAAGGCAATTTTTGCTTCGGGGGCTTCGCCCCCGAACCCCCGCTTGCTCCCAGCCAGGGGGATAGCCCCCCCAGACCCCGCAGAGGGGGTACCCCCCCTCTTCACTCCCCTGTGTGGAAGAGTGTACATACTTATGGGGTGTAAATACTTCATGGGGTATAAACACAACTGAAAGTAAAAGGCCTCTAAATTAGGAAGATAATTAGGCTCCACAACCAACACCAAGAAGGGTCGTTCAAAGAAACCGGGCCACATAAAACTATGCCTAAGCCTGCTCCGCAAAGAGGCTTTCTGAATCCTGAGGAAACTACCATTTCTAACCTTGAGGCAAAGTCTCTCAGGCTAGCTAATCCTTTGATTACCAACTTGTCGGCGCCAATCTTGTTTTAGATTGTCCCTCCTGAGGTGACATATTCTGAGTGCCAAGTAGTCATATGAGTGACAATGGAAGCAGATGTTGCTACTTTATCTGGGAGCCCTCATACTCCCATTACAATTAATACTTCAGGGGGAATCCTACCTCCTCCCACACCTTCGCTAGTCATAACCACAGTGGTCTCGACTCCCTCAAATTCGGGCAACAGTCTGATACCGTTATTGGCTTCGACCATTGCTTTGTTTACTCAGAGTGCGACAGGCCCTCCCTTTCCATATGGGATGCAGGACTTTGATACAAACCTATTTATTACTTATTCTACCTCACAGACTATGGGTTTGGGGTCAGGGAGCTCGAATTCTCCCGTGGAAGGGTCAATCAGGGGCACTTCTGTCCCTTTTAATTCTATCCCTTATGGTGGGGGTCATATACCTCCTCTGACCCCTTCGCTCGGTTGTGTGTTTTAGCAGCCAATCGGGCCAAATTCTAATTATAGTTTTTTTGGTGGAGGTAGTTTAGGACCTTTGTCTTATACAACGTCGCTGGGATCTATGTCATTCTCTTTTTTCAATGTGTTTGGGAACAATGTTTTTTCTTTGGTTGTTGTCTCAGCTGGGGGAAACCCCATTTTTGGTCAACAGAACCCAATGGAAGGTACTATTACTTCACAGGGAGTGATGACTAGATTTTTCTCCACACAGGGTCTTTGGAATCCTTGGTAGGAATCAGTTCCCTCGCAAAGGATTATGTTTAGGGGAAACCCCTTCCATACTCAATGGAACCCTAGGCAAGGCTTCGTACCCATGCCCATCGGATCGACTGGGGACATCCCCTTCCAAGGTCCTTGGAACAAAATGCAGGGAGCAATCCTTGCACAAGCTATGTCGTCCAATTTCAAGAGTCAACTGATGATACCCCAAAATATGCAGTTTCCCTATGTTGGTCGAGGCCATGATTTTTACCAAAACCCTGGCGAGAAGTCCAACTTTTCCTGGAAATCTGGTGCCATTCAAACTCCAGGACCCTCTTTTCCTGTAAATAGTTCACAACCGAAACTATCATTTTTGGAAATGCTACATCTACCAAACTTGTCGATATTACTGAATGACCCAATTTGTCATGATCTACGTTGGCTCCCCATGCCGACTAACTTTCCTTCAGATATTCCAAAATTTGAAGGCAAGCCTGGTGAAGATCCAGGTGATCATGTGACAACTTTTCATTTATGGTGCTCGTCAAAGTCGTTGAAGGACGAATCTATCTAGTTGTGCCTTTTTCAGTGCACTCTTATAAGGGGTGTTGTGAAATGGTATATTGAGCTCGATCGCTCGAGATACTCTTACTTCAATGACTTGGAAATGGTATTTTTGAACTATTTCCAGCTACCTGTGAGATACGACGTCGACACTGAATTGTTGGCCAACTTTGAGCAAACCAAGGCCGACCACATCTCTGATCATATCTGAGAGTGGTGGCATATAAAGAGCTTAATTAAGGTCAAGGTCCCTCCTTTCTTTCTTGAGTGGTTCTTGAAGTCTATGGTGCCCTTTGTATCCAAGGATGTAGTGACTTCCGGAGTTTTTTTAGAGGAGGAGGCGATTATGAGAGCCCAACAACTTGAATTGATCTACTCTCAGTCGTACATGCTCTATGAGATCTTGCCAGATGCACTGCATTCTACTCTCGATAAGGCCAAGAAAATTTTTGGACCCCATGCCGATGGTATTGTGGGCTCAGCACAAAGCAAGTCCATGGACCTGTTGTCGAATCAACTGCAACAATTGTCGATACAACAGACTGTGGCCATCCAGACTTTGATTTTGGTTGTTCCCCCTACCTAGACGTCATATGTACACAGTGTGTAGTCGATGAATCCCAAGGACAACCAACATCCTGAAGGAAAGAAGAAACAACAAAATAAGAAGGGTAAAGGGGATAAAAAGGCTACCAATAATGTTGGCAGGGGAAAAATGGAGAAGAAGAAGTCAAAGTATCCATGTAATATTTGCATGGAAGACTGCCTGAATCATCTGTGCTCTCAGCTTGTAGAATCCCAGAAGCTATTATCACAATAATATCTTGTTGTGTTAACGAACCCTTTTCCACAAGGGAAAAACATGGCTCAGGCTTTCGCATGCACAAGCGCGGTAGGGGGTAGTCAGGGACCCCTATGCCTACCAATAACAACTTGGCCACAAATATTTATATGATGAATGTCAAGGTTCATTTAGCGACCAAGGCCTGAGACTACAGAATGTCAGAATCTGTCGAGAAGGGAAAGGAAGCCACTAACCAACCGAATCCTCTTCAAATCGAGAAGGCATTGGGTGAAACAATGACGCGTATCCATAAAGGTGCTTTTAAGAAGGCTTCTCATAATCCAAACATGAGGGCCACCCAAAACTACTCCATTGTAGAAGATCTGGCACAGACCCCTTGCACGATGTTTTCTCTGGAAGTCCTCTAGATTTTCCCCTCGCAGAGAAAATCTCTATTGTCTGCCCTAGGTGCGAAAGAGACTTGTAACCCATGAGCGATTGTTTTCCATCCAACCGACTTAAAACCTTGTATTCCTCACCATGGTGCCTTTCAGATAGTAGTAGCTGATGAGGGTGCCTCAACTTGCATGATGTCGTTGGCATGTTTGAAGGCCATTGGCTAGCCTGAGTTGTCTCTGTCACCTACTTTGATTGCAATGTTTGATGGTCAGTTGATTAGACCACACATAATTAATCCTTCCTTCCTCATGCAGTTGGGAGGTAAAATTGTGTGTGTCAAAGTTGAAGTGGTCGATGCACCTCTCAACTACAACCTGTTGTTAGGAAGAAGTTGGACTTATGTGATGCATGCAGTGGTTGCTATGGTTTTTTGGGTCTTGCGTTTTCCACACGAGGGCCGAATTGTGACCATTGATCAATTGTCCTTATCTGTCCTAGCCCTTCATCAGGGCTTCCATGGTTTTGATAATTGATAATCCGCAACCTGGAGTTATCACTGAGAGTCACCCTCGAATTGCAAGAGGATAAGCCCAGTACCCAACATAATTTTTGGTGGATGTTGGTTTTATGAGTGGAGTTCAAATGGACATAGCTCAGTACAAGAAAGTTTAACACAAGAAATGAATTAGAAATGCATAAGGAAATTAGGTCCTCATTAACTTCATATTGGTGAATAAAAACTCAGGCACAAGACCACTCTTGAACATAAGTTTCAGATACTGAAATATATCACAGCTTCATAATAATCAAACCTCCATTACCATGCAACTACAACAACTTGACTGGATCATCCATGCCCGAGCATTTCAGCATAAGGGAAAATTAGATAACAAAGAAAAAGTATTGGAACAGGTCACAACAGTATTATAATCAAATCTACATTATAATATAGCTACAACCCTCGACTGTATCCTCCATGCCCAAGTGTTTCAGAAAAGTTTACACAAGAAGATGAAAGGAACTGACTTCTATTAATGTGAAAGTATCAAATCATATACATAACCAAAGAACAGTTTTGGCATAAAAAATTACATAGTAGCGAGATCTGCTCAACCAGTTGACGACCCTAACAAAATATTGAAATGATCGATTTATACTTAGATCAGTCCACAACTACCAGGAGTGTGATCTGGCCATTCCATTCAAAGCCTTTTGTATTCACCTTCTTCTGTTAGACTGTGTGTGTATCCTCCTATTAACCACAAACTCAACTCAGCATGGGCCTGCAGGAAAAAATGTCCATCGTGGTACCTCGGGCTGACAGTTCTGTCTCCATGGCCAGATCCAACACGCCTTCTATTTATGGAGTGAGTCGAGGTTTCAACCACCGCTCCTTTTTCATTAACTGATCTCTCATTGGGATCGAGATGAGGCTTAATGCCTAGGGGGCTTCCACGCACTGATCTTGGATGGATGCCATATAAGCATGTGATTGCATGGCCATCAAAGGTGGTTTGTATCTACACCTCTTTTGAGCCCGCAATTCACCATATTCCACCACGTATCTCTTTTACTATACCACGGTTTCGATTGCAGGACCGCTCAAGAATTTTAATGCTCGAGAAAGTTGTGTCCCTGCAATGAAGTGTGGTCATTGATCCGATGCAAATCTATAATCTGGGAAACCCTGCTACTTTTAGCACCACCTCTAAATTTTATCCGCCCACCAATTCTAGGATCCATTAAAACTGTGCATGGAGATGGCGCTAATCTTGGACCTTGAATAAGAACACCTCCTGAAGGATGATCTCCTACAGCTAATGGGGTGGCCTAACGTCACTATGCTGACATGTCATGGATGGAGGGGTGACATGTGTCACTCAAACATAAGTTGAAGGCATGTCTTAAAATGCTTGAAATGAGTTCCATGTGTCAACGCTAAATGGATGCCATGTGTCTCTAACAAATGGGTACCAAGTGTCTTCGACGCTTGGAGCTTGGGGGGGGAGTATGTAGATCTTGTATAACTCTCATAGTAATACGGACCTGGAATGACAAAGTGGCCTGAAATGAATGTTGAATCTTGGAAACGAATCATGATAGTTGATCTGAGGAGGACATACAACATAGATCTATGGACTTCGGGAGAAATTAATTTGGAGGAAAATAGGAATGGGGAAGTAGAAACTCCCGAAGTTTAGAATTAAATCATGATCTTCCAATGGAGAAGGACATGTGGCACTTGATTTGCAACTCTAGGGCTTCTTCCTAGCCACTGATCCTCACGCAATTTTAACATGTTTAATACACATGAGCCGTTGATCTAATCGCGATCTACGATCTGGGAAATCCCCACTTTTATTGCCATGTGCTGCTCTTGGATAGACCATGCTTCCTGCTGGGAAGGTCAACAACTCACAATTACTTCGAGAGTCTGAGCTTCAAGCCTTTTCAATGCATATCTCTTACAATACTATGAAGTGCCAAATTCCCAAAGTGTGAGATCTAGTGACTCGTGTCCTCTTGATTTGGACAACAGAGATTTACTTTGGGAGTTCGGGCTTCGAGCCTTTTCTTCTGCTTGTTCGCGCAATCCTCTAAAGTGTTGAATTCCTGAAGTGTGAGATATGGTGATGCATGGCCTCTTGTTTTGGAAGGTCGAGATTTATTTTGGGAGTTCAGGCTTCAAGCCTTTTTCCTCTGCTTGCTTGTGCAATTCTCCGAAGTGTCGAATTCCTGAAGTGAAAGATCTGGTGACATGTGGCCTCTTGTTTTGGATGACCAAGATTTATTTCGGGAGTTTGATCTTCGGGCCTTTGGGATTCCTTTACTTACTCAAATTATACTTTCTTTCTCCTGGAGTACAATATCACCTGACATGTGTCCCCTGCTGAAAGATCAATGGCCACGAGCGATTGGAGGCTCACAACTAGAATATACTTTAATTTTCTTTCCAATCCTCGCAATGCGAAGATGCTCATTCATAGCAGGATCGATATGCACCGTTGATCTGTTTATCTAGAAATATCAACGATTGTGAGTGATTGTGGGCTCACAACTTGTGGAAACTTTAATTCATATCTCAATCCCCACTGTTATCACCTTAACAATTTTTATATCGGGATATAAAAATTTATGAGGTTCAGCAGGACATTATACCACAATAGAAGCGTGATAGTTTAGGGTGCTCGGCTATATCCCACTTCATATGAATGAATATAGTGGAGGTGGGAAGGGAGTAGCTTGGCGGATCATTGATCTTGAAGAATCTTAGATCCACGGTCAAGGCCCACATCGGACCAACAAATAGCACGGAACTTAACATCATAAAGGAAGACCGGGGAAAACCACTCTATTTTTTATGGGGAACACGTGGAGCTCTTACACACGCATCAGAGGAGACAACGGATTTCCCGAAACCACTTTTCCTATGGCCCCAATGTCACATTGTTCAAAATGTCACATCAATAACTCGTAGGAAGAATGGTGGTTGGTCAGATCATCTCACATCACCGGTTCAGGTACTTTCCCAGATGACATACCAAAAGGATGTTGTCACATAACTAACTCAAGTCTCATCATTTGAAGTGGATTGATGAAGCATGGCACACCAACGTACTATGACATTAATTCGAGATCAAAGTACAAAAAAACCATCAAATCTCAGATATGAAATCATTTTATCCTATTCTGGGAAATTGTCATCTTATGCATAAGAAAAATAAGCTCGGCTTGTGTTCCTGACATTCTATAAATTCAAAGGGTGGCCAAATCAAGGTCTCTGCAAAGTCTGAAAGGTATGGATAATACCCATCAAACGGTGTCTGGCATGACTGGGTTCTCAACTAATGTACCAAGAAGGTCAAAAAGTAAGAATGAAAGATGGGTTTTGCAGATACTGGTGACTAAATTTCATACCGAACCTAAAAATAAGACAGAGTTGGGAGTCAAATTGAAACTTGTTATGAGGGATCTCATCATAAATGAACATGTGGACAACACCTGCCACCCAGCCGCAAAGAAGAAGAGGAGCAAAAGGTGGAAGATATAGGCCAAAATCGAGATGATAGAAAGCGTCAGGGAAAATCACGATTGGTGGAGTACCCTGGAGGAGGAAACCGCCAAGATGAGGTGAATCCTCAGGTAAAATTTTGTTGTATTTCAGAAAGTTTTGGATAGATGTCGACTTAAGAAAAGGGAGTCCTAACGGTCCCTTTAAATAATACAATTGTTCTTCCTTTTTGTAACTTGTATCTGTTTTTAGAATTATAAGGAAGTCAAAACATTTTAAATTCCACACGAAATCCCTCTATATATGCATGGCCTCATGGGGGGAGAAAGGAGGAGCCTGCCCTCTATGCAAGAAAACTTTGTAAATCTCTAGGGCTGGGATGAATACATGGATGCAAAAGAATATTTTGGACTTTTTATGAAAAGATTCTAATTGGTGGTGTTATTTTGGTGGTGAGTCTCATTTTCTCTCATAGTGTGTGTTTCTTGTTATTTTGTATTTCATTTTTCTTTCTTCTGTCTAAATTGAGAAATTAAAAGTCTAGAATTCATTATTCGATGCTCTCAGCTTGGCAATTTAGACTATGTTTGTCTCTTCTAAACCATTTCAGAATTCATTACTATAATGCTCTGATAATAGTTGTGTATTTCTTTTCTTCTGATACCATCTAAATTTTCAAGCATAAACTCAGAAGTCACTTCCTCATTTAGCCTTTTCCTCTTAATTGTTTTTATGATTTGGCAATGCATCCTACATTCTTGACCCCATAGCCCAAAGGTCATCTTTATCTCTTCAACAACTTTATTAAAAACCTCAAAATAGACCAAATCTAGCCACTTATTTCCATAGATTTATCAAGTGACATGAGAGATCCCTCTCTGAGTTGAGCAGGCTAGTGCATCAGCTCTAAAGTTGGTTGAAATAGTTACCTCTATCATTTTTCTATTCATTCGGATAGATTTACAAAGTGATAACATTTTGGCGCCATTGTCGGGGATGAAATTTAAAAAAATTCTCTGGGAAGAACGACATGGTTGAATTATGAGGTCTGAGAGTGGCAGACACTTAGGCACACATTGGTTGTATTCCTACTCTGGAAACTCCACTTTAGTTCAAAGGTGACTCCACAAATAAAAGAATCCTGAATTTCCAAGAGGTGACCCTGCTCTCAATGCTTCAAGCGCAAGACAAAAAATTCACTGAAAGATGAAACCCCTTGACAGGAGTGAGGAAAGGCATCATGAGGAAAAATAGGTACTCAAAATGGGACATCTTACAAAGCATTTTACTTTTCATTTTAAGTTGCCTTTGCTCCTTCCTTGAACATGCTAAACAAAATTTATTTTACTTGTTGTTTCTTAATAATGATAATGAAATACTTGCAATTATATTTCCTCCTCTAGACATTGCACATGCATACCCTCACCTTGTCGTTGGTTCTGATAAAAAGTTTTCACCTGGACCACGCAATGAAAATGACCAAGTTGATGAATCTCGTGAGACTCAGACCAATGTTTCTCCCACTATTCTTGGTCCAACACCCCCTAAAACCTGACATAGATATATACCCTTAAATATACCCCAAACCCTTCATGATTTACCTCCAAATTACTATGAGTACCTACCTGTGTTCGACAAAGAATCAGATATCATCTCGGCCGAAAAGCACATTCAATGGTTTGAGAATTTTATAGATTTATTCGATATTGACCATGATGATGTGTGTATGAGATTTTTCTCCCAATCCTTGAAAGGAGACACCAAACATTGGTTCAAACATTTGCATCCAGAAACCATCAGTTCATGGGTAGAATTGAAGAATGTATTCTTAAAGTTCTGGGGAAAAGAGAAATCCTTAGATCAACAACTCAATGAGTTTTATGCCTTGAAAAGGCACAACAATGAAGCTATTTATGTGTTTAGTAGACAATTCTCTAAAATCTATTATAATATGTCCAAAGAAATTCAACCCTCTGAAGCTCCTGCCATGCTCCATTATGCAACTACTCGTCATCCAAATTTTTCTTTCCTTCTGATGGAAAGAAGACCTTGTTGATATTGAGAGGGGGTGAATCAATATCAAGTACAATTTAAAACCTTTTCCAACTTATACTTAAATCATTCAACTATATCCAATGATCAATGAACAATAGTATAAGAGTTACACCAATACACCATAATACACCATGCACAATATATGAGAAATAATAAAACTTTACATTAAATCATCACCATCAACCAATCATTACATAGAACCTGATAATGCTTCCTGAGACTTCTGCAATTTTTCAATTCTTGGAGTACTCTGATCCTGTAGATAATATTACTCAATGTATTCTCTGAAACTCCTACGATTTTCACTCCTTGAATCCTCCCCAAAAAGAGGTTATAGAAAGAATGGTAGACTTTATTCAATTCTGGTCTATTCAGGAGAGTGAACTTGCACATAATTCCCCGCGCTCAATAATTAACATCTTATTCTGAAACTTGCACACAAGAAACTACACTCCCTACTCTTTCCAATGAAATTTGTCCCACTTCATTTGGATTCTCGATGAAGAAGTTATGATTGTCTTACTCGGAACACCTGTTTATTGACTAGCTTCAGGACTGGTCACAAACCCTATCTTCCACAGAGTGTATCTCCATAATTATAGTGAATCAAGAGATGAAATTTTTAATAGAGGTACCTTGATATGTCTTCTCAATACCATAGTGATTTCACCATCTTAATCGTTCTAGAAAAAATTTATAGAAAAAATGGTAAGATGACCTGAAAAATAACATACCTTAGAACACATCACCAAAAGACTCCATCCTCCCTTGAAATCCGACCTTCTTTTCTTCTTATTTCCTCTGAAATTCAACTTGTATCAAAATGAATGTCTAATGATGTTTATTTATACCATTTATGTCCCTTCATTTTAACAGTAGGGCTGACCTGACACTTTCTTATTTTGTAATTATTTTCTTTAATTATCTTCAGGGCCTACATGTACTTCCTTCTTCAATTCACTTTGTCATCTTCAAAAATTCATTTCTCCTCAACCGTGAGGATCCACATGACATGCCACATACCACCAGAAACAACATGATGTATACTATCCATTAATGGGTTTTGTATATGCATGTGCATTGTCCTTCATGTCCAAATGTCTTTATCAATTTTGTGGTCCAAAACCCATGACTAGGGTTGACATCAATGACAACAACCAATCTTCCAACAATCTCCCCCTTTTTCATTGATGGCAACACTCATGCTCCCCCTATCATCATGATCCAAATTTATATCCTCCTTTTAAACCAATGGAAAAGGTTAGGGCTGGTCCCCCTGAGTTTAATGGAAAAATGTAACTCTCTTCTTTGGGGTTGCTCCCCCTAAACATGTGGCACTCAATAATACTTCATCCTTATTTTTAGTCTCTGAGACTTTTTCTTCCTTAGAATCCTTTTGTGTGGATTTTGTCTTCTCTCTCTTCTTCATGTCTAGGATGTATATGTTGTCTGGTCTTCTTGTTGTAGCTGCAACCAATCTTCCTGAGTTATTTTCTCTGGTTTTACATTTTCGGGAATCAAACGTAAGAGTGTATCCTTGATCACACATTTTACTAACACTGAGTAGATTATGATTCAAGTATTCAACCAATAGAACATTCTTTTCTTTTACATTTTTTCTTCCAAGATCTACTACACCTTCTCCAAGTATTTTGGCAGATGAGTCATCTCCAAATGCA
>ML811584.1:9683-39545 GCA_009831015.1 Picea engelmannii | reverse complement strand
CCTGATAATGCTTCCTGAGACTTCTTCAATTTTTGCAATTCTTCAATACTTGGAGTACTTTGATCCTTTAGATAATATTACTCAATGTATTCTCTGAAACTCCTCCAATTTTCACTCCTTGAATCCTCCTCAAAAAGAGGTTATAGAAAGAATGGTAGACTTTATTCAATTCTGGTCTATTCAGGAGAGTGAACTTGCACAGAATTCCCCGCACTCAATAATTAACATCTGATTCTAAAACTCACACACAAGAAACTACAGTCCGTACTCTTTCCAATGAAATTTTTCCCACTTCAGTTGGATTCTCTATCAAGAAGTTATGATTTTTTTACCAAGAACACTTGTTTATTGACTAGCTTCAGGACTGGTCACAAACCCTATATTCCACAGAGTGTATCTCCATAATTATAAAGAATCAAGAGATTAAATTTTTAACAGAGGTACCTTGATATGTCTTCTCAATACCATAGCGATTTCACCATCTGAATCATTCTAGAAAATAAGTTATAGAAAAAATGGTAAGATGACCTGAAAATAACATACCTTAGAACACATCACCAAAAGATTTCATCCTCCCTTGAAATCCGACCTTCTTTTCTTCTTATTTCCTCTGAAATTCAACTTGTATAAAAATGAATGTCTAGTGATGTTTATTTATGTCATTTATGTCACTTCATTTTAACATTAGGGCCGACCTAACACTTTCTTATTTTGCAATTCTTTTCTTTAATTATCTTCAGGGCCTACATGTACTTCCTTCTTCAATTCACTTTGTCATCTTCAAAAATTCATTTCTCCTCAACCGTGAGGATCCACGTGACATTCCACATACCACTAGAAACAACATGATGTATACTATCCATTAATGGGTGTTGTATATGCATGTGCATTGTCCTTCATGTCCAAATACATTTATCAATCTTGCGGTCCAAAACCCATGACTAGGGTTGACATCAATGACAACAACCAATATTCCAACAAACCTGAGTCCTTACAACAAATGTTTAGGGATTCTCAGGACATTCAGCACAACATCCAAGAATTTAATCCAATCCAGAATGATGAGTTGAATGCTCAAGAACATGAAAGAAAATGTGAACAGAAAATAGTTGATTGGAATTTATAGCACATAATTGACGATATCATAGGTTCTTGCAAAGCTTCCAATGAAAATAATTTTGCAAAGAACTGTATTCCACTTGTTGAGAGAAGGGATGTCGATCTAGCTTCTGATCCATCCCATGATAAGAGAGGGACTTATAATTTTATGTATTTATTTGTAGACAGTCAAGAAGATGAGTTTGCAAATCAGTCTGTTGAAGAGCATGTTGACGTCCCAGAGTTGTTCTTGCTAGATGATATTGCATATGCTATTGATTTACCTATATATGATGAATACAGTGACAATTGTGATGATGAATATTTAGAGAAACCAACTACATATCCCCTATCAGAATTTTTCTTTCAGCGGTGTAATGAAATGACTCAACCTACATATCATAGTTATAAAGAAGAAAGTGTTGAATTAGTTGAAGGAAATTCTTTACCTTTATGTTTTTCTTCATTCAGATTGTTGAAAGAAAACCCTAAGATCATCATTGAGGAGAGTAAATCTACGCTTATGAAAAACCATGCCAAACTAATGAAACATAAGGACAATTATCACAACACTCTTTTCGTGTGTCTGAAAACCCTATCACTTGTGCTGAAATACAACCATTTGTTGGGGATAAAATCGAAGACGATTTCAAATCAGGTAAGACAACCCTACCATTATGTTTTGCTTCCTTTGAATTATTGAAGGAAAATATTTGTAGTATCTCAGGTCAGGAATCCTCCAAGCATGAGCGCAGTGGTGATGATAAATATTATGAACGATCACGTAAAGGGTCATGTCAGCTCAAATTTGCAGTCTATGTTCAACTACCAGCCTGAAAAGGAAGAAGAAGTTGCTCCAGAAAGTATTGTTCAAAGTCATTTTCTCTCTCCCGAAATCGATATAGATTCTCAACATGAAAAGGTGTTTCAAAGTATTTTCTCTTCCCTTGAGAATGACGTTGTGGTTCAATTTTTAAACAAAAAAGACATGGATGAAGATTCTGAAAATGCATCTATGGAAGTCTCCAACAATAAAAAAAAAAAATGACATAGATTTTCGGGAAAGAAACGAAGCAGTATATGCTACTTTTCCATTAGAAATACAAAAAGATAGTAAAGAGGCAGTGATTTTATTTGAGTCATTTGAAAATCAAGGTTTTGAAAATTCATCTATGGGATTTCTAGACTATGAAATAATGCGCGTTGTTGGCTTTTCACATTTGCTAGAAGATTATGAGCACGAACTTATTTCAATTAATTTGTTTGAAAGTCAAAATGGTGGTCCTCAAACAAATTCCCAGAAATTCAATGAGACCAAAGCAGAGTTGTTTGATAAAAAAGAGGATAGACTTGATGCATATTATATGGCTATCATATTTGAAGATGTGTAAGAATATATGAATATTTTTGTTGATATGCATGGACAAGCAGACAAACCTATCATTTCCATTTCATTCGAAAATGTTCTCAGAACAGAAGAAATAGGGCAAAAACAACTAACACTGATGAAAGATGGTTTCCTTTCGATTTTTGCTCATCAAGGAGAAATGAGTTTTCATGGTTTTCAAGATCCGGTGGCCATCCTATTACAGTCTTCAATGAAATATGAATTTGTTTCATTCATAAGCTTAGATTTTTGATTCAATTTATTTTTTCAGCCGCCATCTTTTACATTTTTTAAGAAAAATGTGAACATAGGAAAATAGGGAAGCCAATTGCTTGATTGGATACATTGGCACTTTAGCATCACTTGATTGAGTGGTCATCCAAATAGTTTTAGGGTAGGTAGGGATGTGAAAATAATCTTGTTGGTCAAGCATTTTCCAGTTTGAGTTTTCTAGCACTAAATATAGTCAGTTTTCAATAATGTACTCGAACATCCCGCATGCAGTTGGAAGCAGTGCACAGAGCTTGGTAAGAGTAGGGTACACACATGTTTTGGGAACAACCCAATGGATCAGGCACCAGGTCTATGAGTTATTTTCTAACCTCGTTGGGAGGATAGCATCCCTAGTTGGAGCCAATGTTATCACCTTAAATTTTTTTTATATCGGGATCTAAAAATTTATGAGGTTCAGCAGGACGTTATACCACAATAGAAGCGTGATAGTTTAGGGTGCTCAGCTATATCCCATGGCATATGAATGAATATAGAAGAGCAGGAACAGAGTATCTCAGCGGACCGTCGATCTTGAAGAATCTCAAATCCACGGTCAAGGCCCACATCAGACCAACAAATAGCACGGAACTTAACATCACAAAGGTAGACCGAGTAAAACCACTCTGGTTTTGATGGGGAATGTGTGGCGCTCTTACACACACATTGGGGGAGACAACGGATTTCCCGAAACCACTTTTCCTATGGCCCTGATGTCATGTGGTTCAAAATGTCACATCAATAACTCGCAGGAAGAATGGTGGTTGGTCAGATCACCTCACATTGTCAGTTCAGGTACTTTCCCAGATGACATACCAAAAGGACGTCGTCGCATAACTAACTCGAGGCTCATCATTTGAAGTGGATTGACAAAGCATGGAACACCAACGTACTGGGAAAATAATTCGAGATCAAAGTACAAAAAAACCATCAAATCTTAGATATGAAATCATTTTATCCTATTCTGGGAAATTTCCATCTTATGCGTGAGAAAAACAAGCTCGACCAATGTTCCTGACATTCTATAAATTCAAAGGGTGGCCAAATCAAGGTCTCTGCAAAGTCCGAAAGGTATGGATAATACCCATCAAACGGTGTCTGGCACGACTGGGTTCTCAACTAATGTACCAAGCAGATCAATAACTAAGAATGAAAGATGGGTTTTGCAGATACTGGTGACTAAATTTCATATCGAACCTAAAACTAAGACAGAGTCGGGAGTCAAATTAAACCCCGTTATGAGGGATCTCATCATAAATGAACACGTGGACAACACCTGCCACCCAGCCGAAAAGAAGAAGAGGAGAAAAAGGTGGAAGATAGAGGCCAAAATCGAGATGATAGAAAGCGTCGGGGAAAATCTCGATTGGTGGAGTACCCTGGAGGTGGAAATCGCCAAGATGAGGTGAATCCTCAAGTAAAATTTTGGTGTATTTCAGAAAGTTTTGGACAGATGTCGGCTTAGGAAAAGGGAGTCTTGATATGACAGGATGTTTACTAATGGTCCCTTTAAATAATACAATTGTTCTTCCTTTTTGTAACTTGTATCTGTTTCTAGAATTATGAGCAAGTCAGAACGTTTTAAATTCCACACAAAATCCCTCTATATATACTTGGCCTCACGGGGGGGAGAAAGGAGGAGCCTGCCCCCTGTGTAGGAAAACTTTGTAAATATCTGGGGCTGGGATGAATACATGGATGCAAAGGCAGATTTTGGACTTTTTGTGAAAATGTTCTAATTGGTGGTGTTATGAGTCTCATTTTCTCTCATAGTGTGTGTTTCCTGTTATTCTGTATTTCATTTTTCTTTCTTCTATCTAAATTGAGAAATTAAAAGTCCATAATTCATTATTCCATGCTCTCAGCTTGTCAATTTAGACTATGTTTGTCTCTTCTAAACCATTTCAAAATTCATTACTACAATGCTCTGATAATAGTTGTGTATTTCTTTTCTTCTGTGATTAGAATCTGGACCAAGGGTCAAAATTTAGCCCAAAAATCAAAGTGTTCAGAATCACCTCAAAACAAGCAGGTGCATATGTCTCATTGTCATGAACCCAACGCACTTTGAATGAGGTCAAACGGACATCGGATGAGTGAGATATCGTGTTCTGTCTGATTTGCCAAACATAAAAAAAATTGTTGACTGTACAGTCCGTACAGATGACGAGGTAGGGGTTGTACGCTGATGTGGATGAATGTACAGATGACATGGAAGAAGTTGACATGGCATGATGGTGACATGGAATAATGGTGACATGGGCGAATCGGATGTCGACACGTGTCCTCATTTGTGTGAATGAAATGGTGCCACGTGGCCTAGTCGTGGGTTGCCACGTGGCACCCCCTTTTGTTGGCATTTGGAAAAATTATTTGGAGTCCACAAGAATCGACCTCATGAACTCCAGGCAAGGAAGATCCTTGGAAAAGGACACCAACCAGTGCACCACCATAGTGTTTCTTAACACTATACAATGTTAAAATTATTTATGTTTAAAACTTTTCCATTTAGGCATGGGGTCGGGGCTGGGGCTAAGCCCCAACCCTCGATTGCTATCACTTTACCATATAAACACACCTATCCAGAACCACGTGCATGCCCAAACGGTCACATCCAACACTTGTCTTTCACTCATGCCATGGTGAAACATAGCCCTAGATTTGCGCTGGGACATGGCCATATGGCCCCCCATGCGCCCAACACCTCCGACTTTGGGGCCCAAGCTCCGCTAACGGTGTGACATTTTGGCACCAATTTCGAAATGTGTGCAAGTGCTGGTTTTAGGGATGGGAAAACGCCCAGAAGCTAGGTTGGACACACAGAGGTGCATTTTGGCGAACCAGAGACAACAAGATTGAAGGAGGAAAATGGAAGGAGGCCTATCTTCTTCATTTTTTGGCCAAATGAGGTGTCGTAAAATCCCAGCTAGGGGTTTTTGGATGTTCTAAATCCATTGAAACAGTTTTCAAAACCATTTGGAGACTTATTTCATAGGTTTTTCTACCTTGAAGTTTCAGGAGCTCCAGGGAGCTTAGGGCCACCATTGATGGAGGTCATGCTCAGATGAGCCCAGGTCTATTTTCTGTGACTGAATAGCCATTTTTTACTAATTGTTATGCTATGAACACATTGGGATAGGTTTCAGATCCATTTGAGGACTTTTACAGGGTTTTTTTTCCATAAGGAAGCTTAGGGAAGCTTAAGGCCACATGTAGAAGAGGTCATGCCCGGATGGGCCATGGTCTATTTTCAGAGTTCTATTAGTCATTTTTGGGGTTCTTATGTATTCTGAACCCAATGGTACAGTTAGTAAATCCATTGGAGTTGAGAAGCAGCTTGTAAAAGAAGCTTTAACAAACTAATCCCAGAGAGCCTAGTCCATTGATGGAGGCTCAAGGAGATGTAGCCCAGTTGGGGGTGAATTCCTTTATCATCTTGTTATTGTTGTGAGTTTGTTGGTTATATTTGCTGCACTTATATTGTTGTTGTATTTTGTTTAAACAACACATTTAACCATTAAAAATTCCTCACACATAAACACCTAGAAGATGCCTAAACTTGACACATAAAACCTCTTGTACAACTAAGACATTGAGCAAGGTCCTGAAGTTTATTTTAATGGAGTAGAGGGTTCTTGCATAGAATAACAAGTCAGCCCCCTATTTTCAGATTGGGTGGTATCAGAGCATAGTTTTTCTCATGTGATTGTCATTGATATCTAGAGATTTAGCTGTTGGTATTATTGTGCAAGTTTTGTGTTGAAGTTTGATACCTTGCAAGGATGGAGGAAGCTTCACACAATAAGATTTCTCATACATCTTCATTAGCCAAGTTCTTTGACAAAGAGATGTTGAAGAAGTTTGTAACCATGAGAGATGTGGTGCAAGAGATGTGGGAAGATAGAAAAGAGAGCATTGTCCTTCAAGAGCAGTTGATGGCCATGAAGGAGGAGAAGCACCAGCTTCTTGAAAAGTTGCATGATATGGAGAATCAACTCCATGAGGCAAAGGAAACCATTACTAAGTACATGCATGAACATGAGGTATGTAATGATAGTTTTTCTTCAAATTCCTCTCAAGATGAATGCTTTGGTGTTTTTGAAAATCACACTAGAGGAATAGGGTCCAAGTTATTTTAAAAATGGGCTATGAAGGTAGAGGGTTAGGAAAGCATTCACAAGGCAAGCATGCACAAGGCATTGTTGAGCCTATTTTTGTTGAGGAGAGGCCCAAGTATAGGGGTCTTGAATATGAACAAAAAGATGGAGCATATTCCAAAGTTGAGGAGACAAGGGAAATAGTTCCAAAAACAACTTTTGTTGCAAGTTCAATCCCTCAAGCATGCAAAGTTTGTGTTCAAGATGAATGCAAATGTATGAAACAAGAGAGTTGTGATAGCCATGAGGAAAATAACATTTTTGTTGGTCTTCAAAGGAGATCTGGTAACTCTTCAAATTCACCTCCTCAAGAAGGCGATAAAGGTGAATGTTCGAGAACGTTTTTTGCAAGTTCAATCCCTCAAGCATGCAAAGTATGTGTTCAAGATGAATGCAAATGTGTGAAACAAAAGAGTTGTGACAGGCATGAGGACAAGAACATTGTTGTTGGTCTTCAAAAGAGAGCTAGTAACTCTTCAAATTCACCTCCTCAAGAAGGCGATAAAGGTGAATGTTCAAGGTATATTTCTGCCTATCATTCAGTTGATTTTGATTATGTGAAGCATGGTAAATTTTTATGTAAAAATGGAAGAAAAATTCCATGTACATATTGTGGTTTAGATAACCATCATGTTTCAAGATGTTGGAAAAGATTCACCACATTCAGGAAACTTTCCAAGCAAAGGTGGCTTGAAAAGAAGATGCAAAAGATTTGCACTCACTACCAGAAGAGGGGTCATCTCATTAACCAATGTTGGACATTGCATCCAACCACTCATTCACATCACGAGAAGCAGATGGATAAAAATACTGGCAAGAATGGAAGAGGAGATTCCATCATCGATGTGAGTCAAGATGATTCACAAGAAGACGATTTTTAGCAGAAAAAGTCACCATTGGATTGGCTTGCTAAGAAATGGTTAGATTTCTTGAGGAAGTAAGGCTTTCATTTTTCTGTTGTAGATGCACATTTCAGCCTTATGTATTCATTTCTATTGAAAGAATGACAAGTTGTAGTAGCTTATCATAACTTTTAAGATGCAAGTTTGCATGTGAATGCATTCTTTTGAAGGCATTCTTTTTTTTGTTGCACAACTTTGCCAGGAGGATGTAAAAGAGGGGTATGATACTCACTTATTCCATCCATTTATCTTTTTCAGTTCATCTCTTATGTACCCACATGTTTTGGGTTTATGTACTCATCCTTGTACTTGAAGGAGAGTTGAAGAGCTATGCACATGCCTGTGTTTTTTGTATGTGTGTAAAGAGTGAACTTGATGATAGTTTCACTATGAGTGATTCATGATTGCAACATGGTTGTGTATCATGAATGTTGACTTGTCATTGGGAATATTGATATGTTTCAAATGAGTCTCGACTTGTGTCAATGTTGTCTTGATGACCATGTTGTGTCGATCATGTTTATCTGACTTATGTTTAGCCGATGGTGTTTATCGGCTTGTGAGTGGATTTTGAGTACACCAAGATGCAGAAAAATGCCATGTGCTTTAATGAAGTACAAAATGCAACCGTTTTCTTGAAGAGCAAAAAAAACTTTGTTGCCATCATTTTCAGTCTTGTATAAATTTGTTTTCAAGATTGATGGTTTTCTTGGTTTGTGACAAGATGTCGCAGGGAATTTTTTGCAGCCATTGTAGAGCGGATTGTGTTGACGCCAAAGAGTTCACAAGAGGTACTTGATTCTCAGTGGGAAGACTAGCAATCTTCCAAGCACAGAGAGAACAGTGGGTCAACAACAACTAGAGAACAAAGATTGAGGGACATAGCCAGTTGCAGTGCAAGGCATGTCAAGGTACTCAGGTGATTGCCAAAAAAACTTTTCAAGTAGAATCAGTTGATAGAACTTGGAAGTAGAAGAGTATTGAAGCTTAGGCAGATAATCATCAGCTTTTGTGGGTCCAAAAACCTTTCAATGGGAAGGCGTGGTCAAAATCTGGACCAGGGGTCAAAATTTAGCCCAAAAATCAAAGTGTTAGGAATATCCTAAAAAATAATGGGTGTGTAGGCCTCATCGTCACGAACCCAACGCACTTCAAACGGGGTCAAATGGACATTGGATGAGTGAGATATCGCATTCTGTCTGATTTGCCAAATAGGCAAAAATTGTTGACTGTACAGTCCATACAGATGACGGGGCATGGGCCATACGTTGACGTGGATGACTGTACAGATGATGTGACAGTAGCTGACATGGCATGATGGTGACATGGGCGAATCGTATGTTGACACGTGTCCTCATTTGTGTGAATGAAATGGTGCCACGTGGCCCGGTCGTGGGCTGCCACGTGGCACCCCCTTTTGTTGGCATTTGGAAAAATTATTTGGAGTCCACAGGACTCAACCTCGCAACCTCCAGGCAGGGCAGAGTCTTGGCAAAGGCCACCAACAAGTATGCTACCATAGTGTTTCTTAACACTATTTAATGTTAAATTTATTTAAGTTTAAAACTTTTCCATTTGGGCACAGGGTCGGGGCTAGGGCTTAGCCCCAGCCCCCGATTGCTAGCACTTTACCATATGACCACGTCTATCCAGAACTGCGTGTGCACCCAAATGGTCACATCTGACACTTGTCTTTCTCTCATTCCATGGTGAAACTTAGCCACGGATTTGTGTTGGGACGTGGCCATATGGCCCCCCATGTGCCCAACACCTCCGACTTTGGGGGTCCAAGATCCGCTAACGGTGTGACATTTTGGCACCAATTTCAGATTTCATGTGGGTGTTGGGTTTAGGGATAGGAAAACACCCAGAAGCTAGGTTGGACACACAGAGGTGCATTTTGGCAAACCAGAGACAACAAGCTGGAAAATGGTAGGAGGCCTATCTTCTTCATTTTTTGGCCAAATGAGGTGTCATAAAAGCCCAGCCAGTGGTTTTTGGATGTTCTGAATCCATTGGCATAGTTTTCAAAGCCATTTGGAGACTTATTTTGTAGGTTTTTCTACCTTGAAGTTTCAGGAGCTCTAGGGAGCTTAGGGCCACCATTGATGGAGGTCATGCTCAGATGAGCCCAAGTCTATTTTATGTGACTGAATAGTCATTTTTGACTAATTGTTATGCTTCGAACACATTGGGACAAGTTTCATATCCATTTGAGGACTTTTACAGGTTTTTTTTTCCATAAGGAAGCTCAGGGAAGCTCAAGGCTACATGTAGAAGAGGTCATGCTCGGATGAGCCATGGTCTATTTTCAGAGTTCTATTAGTCATTTTTGGGGTTTTTATGTATTATGAACCCAATGGTATAGTCAGTAAATCCATTGGATTTGAGCAGTAGCTTTTAAAATAATCTTTGACAAACTAATCCCAGAGAGCCTATTCCATTGATGGAGGCTCAAGGAGATGTAGCCTAGTTGGGGCTGAACTCGTTTATCATCTTGTTATTGTTGTGAGTTTGTTGGTTATATTTGCTGCACTTATATTTCTGGTTTATTTTCTTTAAACAACACATTTAACCATTAACAATTCCTCACACATAAACACCTAGAAGATGCCTAAACTTGACACATAAAACCTCTTGTACAACTAAGACATTGAGCAAGGTCCTTAAGTTTATTTTAATGGAGTAGAGGGTGCTTGCATAGCATAACAAGTTAGCCCACTATTTTCAGATCATTATGATACCATCTAAATTTTCAAGCATAAACTCAAAAGTCACTTCCTCATTTAGCCTTTTCCTCTTAATTGTTTTTATGATTTGGCAATGCATGCTACGTTCTTGACTCCATAGCCCAAAGTTCATCTTCAGCTCTTCAACAACTTTATTAAAAAACTCAAAATAGACCAAATGTAGCCACCGATTTCCATAGATATATCAAGTGACATGAGAGAGCCCTCTCTGAGTTGAGCAGGCTAGTGCCTCAACTCTAAAGTTGGTTGAAACAATTACCTTTGTCATTTGTCTATTCAGTCGGACAGATTTACAGAGTGCTAACACTCACAATGACTCCCCACCATCGATTTCTCTCCGATGAGATCTAATGGTTGTGACTTAATCTTGTTGATTTGATGGATAGTCTTTCTCTCACTCAGATCTTACAGATAAAAATTGAATCTGTTCTCTTGTCATCATCTCGAACCCAAAAAGGACTTCTATGAACGTTGCATTCTGCTCATAGATTTTCTTGCACAAACAACATACTTGACCGGCCTAACTTTATCAACTAGAAGATAAAAATTTATAGGAAGGCATGAAAAAAGAGAGAGAGACTTGGCAGAGTTGTAGATCTAGGTTTCAACAATAACTGCATATGACCTATGGAAATTTTATGTGATAACATTGGCTCCACATGGGATTGCATGCTTTGTGTGAGCTGCCAAGAACGTGCAGTTTTAGTGCCTTAGATTTTTTCTCAGGGAGTCTCTTATTCAAAATAGAAACAAAAAGGAAGTGGTAATTACAATGGTGGAAAGCCTATCACAGCTTAAACAAAATACTTTTTTAGAAAATGCCCATTAACAGGGACACCAAAAACTTCATAATCCTCTAAGTTCTGTAATTTATAAGTGTTATTTGAAAATACCTCATAAATATTGAAAGGACCAATCCATAAGGCTTCGAATTTACCATGTTTGCCTTTGTCTTGCTTGGGGGCATCCCACTTGAGCACTAGATCCCCCAGCTGAAAATCTTCCTTGATTGCACTCTTGTCAAAGGCTTGTTTTATTTTCTGCTTATGATCCTGCGCTTTATCAAGCAGATGCTCCTTGGTCTTCTATACTTCTACCAGTTGTTGTATTCTCCTGACCATATCATCAGGTTCTCCTTGGTAGTCCTGGAGGAATTTTTCCACAGGAAAGGAAAGCTGAGTATGAAAAATATCCTCAAACCCATACAAAAGATGAAAAAGGGAAATTCCAAGTGACCTTTTGGTTGTAACCCTGACAGCCCATAATGCAAATTTCATCTTTGAATCTCTGGCTTTCTTGTTGTCTTCTAATAATTTTTTGATGATATTTATGAGGCTCTTGTTAGAGGACTCTGCTAAACCATTTCCCTGAGGGTAGTAGGGAGTAGAATGGATTAATGTAATCCCATACTACTCACAAAAATTAATTAATGGCTCATCTTTGAAGGAGGTAGAATTGTCAGTAACAATCTTGCTTGGATAGCCAAATCTGGACATGATATCTTCAAGGAAGCTAATGATTACCTTGTGGGAGGCACTCCTTGTAGGGATGGCTTCTATCCATTTCGTGAAATAATCATTGGCAGTCAAAATCTACCTGTGTTGAACACTTGAGGCTGGATGGATTTCTCCAATGAAGTCAAGACCCCACTGTTGAAAAGGTCCAGAAACCACCACAGGTTTCAAAGGTAAAGATTTGAGTTGTTGCTTTCCAGAAAAATTTTGGCATTTGACACAAGCTATAATATTTGCACAAACATCAGTAAAAAGGCTAGGCTAGAAATACCCAGCTCTGAGGATCTTATAAGTTGTGGTCCTCCAAAAATGATGGCCGCCACATAAGTTTTCATGGAAATTAGTTTTGGGCCTCTTGTGGATCTAGAAATCTCAAAAGGACTCCAAGGGGATCCTTCCAGTAAAACATCTGATCAATGATACAATATTTGATTTCTTTGAGTTTCAAATCTTTTACCTTGTTCTTGTCCAGACCATCAGGAGGCCTCAACCTCTGCAGAAAATATATGATGTATTTATACCATGTGCATCATGTCAGGTTGAGGCTAATATGAGAGCCTTTATCAACAATCTCATATTGTTCATTTTCTGATTTTATTTTCATGAAATTAACCCCCAAATCCTCGTAGTTTGATTCGGCCAGCAACTTGGCCAAACCTTGGCCTTTCACCAATTTAGTTGGCTTCATTTCAAGGTCAAATTCCAGAATTTTAGCAATCCATTTGCTTCTCTTCTGTTACACATTATTTTCATCATATCTATGACCGTTAATGATGAAAACATATATGTTGTCTTCAGAGGGATCAGTGACTTGAATTCCTAAGGAAAGAAGGAAGAATAACTTTACCTGAGAGATGAAATCATATTTTCCTTTGTAAAAACCCTAGTAAGGAGGATCATTGCACCCTGTCCAGCTCTAGGGGTGCGACGATCCTAGATCGTCGCATGATATACTAAACCTGGCCTACAAGGTCATTGCACTCTGCTCATTTATAAGGGTGAGATGATTTTCATATGTGGGAAAAATGAGCATCTTCTCGATGCTTATAGAAGGAGAATATTCTATGGTGAGGTGGCCTTCAATCGGTTTGGATCTTACTCGCTTTTTTTATTTAATGGGATCATCCTAACCTCCTCACCTTATCCTTTTGGGTCTTCCTTTGTTCCCAAATTGCATTCATTCACATCATCATTTTCATTCAAACCTTTAACCTTTACAACAACATCATTTCTATCAAACAATCTCTCCAAAGGGAATAGTCCCTTTGGAATATGGTTACTAGGCAACTAAACAATATGATTGTCAACAATTTTATTAAGAAAAACATCAGCATGAGGGATTTCTTCAGAATCCTGATCCTGATCAATATGCAAATCAGAAAATTCATCCACGGTATCAAGAAACGTTTTTTTCTCAATATCATCCTCAAAGACCTTCCAATGTTTGACATTTTTAGGAATAAAGGGTCTATATTTTACTTCCACATCATACTTGAGTTTGGGGGGAAAAGGGACCTTGAAATTACTTGCTGAGATAGCCAAGGAATATGCCATAGTGTTATCCTCTCTTGGAAAAAATGTGATATTAAAAGCCAAGAAGAAACTGTCAATCATATCCCAGACTTCATTGTTGTAGACACTTAATCTGGGTTGCTTGGCCTGATACAAATTTTTGACTTGATGAACAATCAACTCAGCATCTCCAAACACTATTAGTTCTTCAATTTTCATGTATTTGGAAGCTCTCAAACCCAAGACAAGAGCCTCATATTCTACCACGTTGTTTGTTGTTTCAAATTCAAGCTTGCAAGACAGAGATATGGTCTCTTGGGTAAGGGAAATAAAAACTAATCCAGCACCAGCACTCTTCCTAGAGACCACCGCTACTTTTAGCGCCACCACTAAAGTTTATCCTCCCACCAATTCTAGGATCCATTAAAACCGCGCATGGAGATGGTGCTAATCTTGGCGCTTGAACAAGAACACCTCTCGAAGGATGATCTCCTGCACCTGACAGGGTGGCCTGACATCACTATGCTGACATGTCACAGACAGAGGGGTGACATGTGTCACTCGAAAATAGGTTGAAGACATGTCCAAAAATGATTGAAATGAGTGCCATGTGACAACTCTAGATGGATGCCACGTGTCTCTAACGGATGGGTGCCAAGCGTCTTCGGCGCTTGGAGCTCGTGGGGAGAAATCATATAGATCTTGTATAAATCCCAAAGTAATATGGGCCTGGAATGACATGGCGGCCTGAAATGAATGTTGAAGATTGGAAACAAATCGTGACTGTTGATCTAAGGAGGACACGCAGCATAGATCTGTGGAATTCAAGAGAAATTACTTCGAAGGAAAATGGGAACGGGGAAGAAAAAACTCTCGAAGGAAAAACTCCCGAAGTTCTAAAGTAGATCATGATCATCCAATGGAGAAGGATGCATGGCACTTTATCTGCAACTTTGGGGCTTCTTCCTAGCCACTAATCCTCGTGCAATTTTGACATGTCTAGTACATGAGAGCCATTGATCTGATCGCAATCTACGATCTGGGAAATCCCCACTTTTGTTTCCACGCATCGCTCTTGGATGGACTCTTCTTTCTGCTGCAAAGATCAATGACTCACAATTACTTCGGGAGTTCAAGCTTCAGGCCTTTTCAATGCATAGCTCTTACAATCCTCTGAAGTTCTGAATTCCCGAAGTTCGATATCTAGTGATGTGTTTCCTCTTTATTTGGACAGCTGAGATTTACTTCGGGAGTTCAGGGTTCGGGCCTTTTCTTCTTCTTGTTCATGCAATCCTCCGAAGTGTCGAATTCCTGAAGTGTGAGATATAGTGATGCGTGGCCTCTTGTTTTGGATGGCAGATATTTATTTTGGGAGTTCGAGCTTCGAGCATTTTTCCCCTACTTGCTCGTGCAATTATCTGAAGTGTCAAATTCCCAAAGTGAAAGATCTAGTGATGTGTGTCCTCTTGTTTTGGATGGCCGATATTTATTTCGGGAGTTTGGTAATTTGGGAGTCCTTTACTTACTCAAATTATTCTTGCTTTATATCAGAGTACGAGATCACCTGACATGTGTCCCCTGCTGAAAGATCAATGGCCACGAGCGATTGCGGGCTCACAACTAGCAGATACCTTAATTTCATTTGTGATCCCCGCAATGCAAAGATGATCATTCATAGTGGGATCGATATGCACCGTTGATCTGTTGATCTAGAAAGATCAATGATTGTGAGCGATTGCGGGCTCACAACTTGTGGAAACTTTAATTTGTATCCTAATCCCCACAATGACTCCCCACTGTCGATTTCTCTTTGATGATATATGATGGTGGTGACTTAATATTGTTGATCTGACAGTTGGTCTTTCTCTCGCTCAGATATTACACCTGAAAATTGAATCCATTCGCCTGTCAGCATCTCGAACCTGAAAAGGACTGCTCAGAATGTTGCATTCTGCTCATAGATTTTCCTGCGCAAACAACATACTTGACCAGCCATAAACCAAAAGATAAAAATTTATAGGAAGGCATGAAAAAAGAGAGAGAGACTCGACAGAGTTGTAGATCTAAGTTTCAACAATAACTACATATGACCTATGGAAATTTTATTTGATAACACCTGGCACTTTCAACTTAGGTGTCAATTTGTTTCCATCATTGATGAGAACCTTTTATTGCCCTCCGCCTTCTAGCAATGTAAGGCTTATATCGGTTTTCCCAACTAGTCGAGGGCTACAATTTTACAAGTATCGTCGTTTCGAATGAACTACTTTAACGATCCATGGAATTTACCTTCCCCATCACCTTCGATGGAGGGGATAGGGCATTGTGGCATGGCCATGCCCTTTTCCATAGCTGAGGCTGCGTACAAAATTGTCCAACAAACTTTGACCAACCTTGATTTGACTCCCACACGGGAGTTAGATCCAATTCTCAAGCCTATTTGGGCTCAGGATTCTCTTGCCACTCAAGATCCTTTAGACTTGTTATTTCCCTCTAATGAGGTGATTATCAAGGCAATGAATGGTCTCGATAGACCATGGGATGATCTACATCATAGATCTTACTTCCTCCCAGTGTTAAGGAGAATAGAGGCAGGAGAATTTATTTTGACCGTGAATGGAGATAATTCTTGTCCTATCAATTATTTGGCTACACACAGAGTTTACACCAAGGGTAACATGGAAATCATTGCTACAATGATTCCAATCAATATCTCCAAAACCCCTGGTATTGTGGAGAATGTTTTCGTTGGAGCAGATTGCTCCCCTAAAGAGATTCAAACTTACACATAGTTATTCAAAGAATTTCATGACATTTTTTCCTGGTCTTACAAGGAAATTCTAGGCATCGACCCATGAATTGTTGAGCATGAAATTATGACTTATCCTGATGCCAAACTGGTTCGACAGAATATTCGTATGATAAATCCTCGAAAAGTGGTAGCAATTAAGAAATAAGTAGAAAAACTGCTCAGAGTCAGTTTTATCTACCTTGTACAGTTGACGGAATAGGTGTCAAACCTGGTTCCGGTTAACAAAAAACAGTGCATGATTCACGTTTGTATCGACTTTTGTGATTTGAATAAGGCATGTCTGAAAGAAAATTTTCCTACCCCATTCATCGATCATATTGTCGATGAATGCATAGGTTGTGAGGTATTTTCATTCATGGATGGTTTCTCAGGATACAATTATATTCAAATCAAACCCGAGGACCAACATAAAACAACTTTTATTTCTCCTTGGGGCACATTAGCGTATCGTAAGATGCCTTTTGGCCTGAAGAATGTTGGAGCTATCTTTTAGCAGACTATGTCATTTTCTTTTCATGACCTTAAACACATAGTCAAGGTGTACCTTGATGATCTAGCATCATGCTCTGGCAAGAGATCTGATCATCCTGCCCATCTTCGACTAATGTTTGAATGATGTCTCTACTATCAGATTCGCTTGAATCCTAACAAGTGTAGTTTTTGCGTGACGTCAAGTCGTCTCTTAGGTTTTGTTGTATCGACAACAGGGATCATGGTTGATACTCTCAAGGTCGAGGAGATAGTTCAATTACCTCCCCCATGCACGATACCCCAGCTTCATAGCTTGCAGGGGAAAGTGAATTGTCTTCAGCGTTTTGTCATGAATTATGATGAGATCACTAAAGGTTTTATGCGTCTCTTGAAAAAATGGGTCCCATTATGTTGGTATGAAGCTACTCATCACTCCTTTGAAGCATTGAAATGTGCCCTGATGTCTGCCCCTCTGCTTCGGCCTCCTAATTATAACAAATATTTTTTGTTGTATTTGGCTATTGTGGAGTCGACCATTGGCATGGTCTTGGTTCAATAAGATTATATTCTCGAGTATCATGTTATATATTACCTTAGTCGAGGCCTGGTTGGACCAAAACTCAACTATTCTCACGTTGAGAAACTTGCTTTGGCAGCTGTCCAATAGTTCTGTCACTACATTTTTATTCACAAGACCATTGTCATTGTTGTCATGAACCCTTTCCAATATGTGTTAACATGAAGGGTCATTGGCAGAAACATTAATATATGAATAGTCATCTTACACGAATTTGACTTGGATTTTATTTCGGTGAAATCCAAAAATTCATAGCTTGCAGGGGAAAGTGAATTTCCATCTTACACTTCATAGCTTGTAGGGGAAAGTGAATTGTCTTCAACGTTTTTTCATGAATTATGACGAGATCACTAAAGGGTTTATGTGTCTCTTGAAAAAAGGGGTCACATTATGTTGGTATGAAGTTGCTCATCTCTCCTTTGAAGCATTGAAATGTGCCCTGATGTCTGCCCCTCTGCTTCGGCCTCCTAATTATAACAAATATTTTTTGTTGTATTTGTCTATTGTGGAGTCGACCATTGGCATGGTCTTGGTTCAAGAAGATGATATGCTCGAGTATCATGTTATATATTACCTTAGTCGAGGCCTGGTTGGACCAAAACTCAACTATTCTCACGTTGAGAAACTTGCTTTGGCAGCTGCACAATAGTTCTGTCACTACATTTTTATTCACAAGAACATTGTCATTGTTGTCATCAACCCTTTCCAATATGTGTTAACATGAAGGGTCATTGGCAAAAACATTAGTATATGGATAGTCATCTTACACGAATTTGACTTGGATTTTATTTCGGTGAAATCCAAAAATTCATTGGTCTTTTCTGAACTCATTTTGGAACTTCCCTAAGAGTCACCTATTAAGGGAGATATTTTTATGATTGCATCTTCGGAACCCTAGTATGGAGATATACTTATGTATATCCAAACTTTGAAGTTCCCTGCTTCTGCTTCCCACGATGAGCGTCGAAAAATTTGACATCAGGTGCAAAACTATCTTATACTCAATCACACTTTGTATCATCCAGGTGTCGATTTCATTCTTCATCAATGCCTTATCCATGAAGAAGAAGAGATCATTTTGAATGACTGTCACATTGGATCATGTGGCGGTCATTTGTTTGGGTTGGAAATAGCCCAAAATATTCTACGTGCAGGTTTCTTTTGGCCCTCATTAATCAAGGATTATGTGGAGGTGGTCAAGAAGTGCCACCCATGCCAGATCTCCTGTCGGAAGATGCAGACACATCCTGCTCCTATGTTTCCAGTCATTTTTTTTGGTCCTTTCACCAAGTGGGGGGTTAAATTTAATACATGTCACCCAGCCTCAGCCAGGGGGCATCATTATATCATCGTATCTGTAGACTACTGCACAAATTGGGTTGAATCTATGCCAACTTTTAGTAATGATGGAGAAACTATGGCTCTTTTCATATTTAATCAGATAGTAGCAAGGTTTTGTATCACGAAGGATATTTTCACTGACCATGGCACTCACTTCCAAAAAAAAATGATGATTGTGTTAGCGTCAAATCTTGGTTTCAAATAAGAACATTTGTCACCTTATTACCCGCAATTGAATGGTCACGTTGAAGATGTGAATAAGTCTGTCAAGACTATTCTTCAGCGGATGATCAATTCTACCAAATCGAATTGGGATTTGATGTTATATTCAGATTTGTGGGCCTATCGAACATCTGTGAAGATTTCCACCAATTTTTCACCTTTTCAACTCGCATACAGGCTGGAAGCAGTCTTACCTATTGAGTGTCGGATTCTGTCTTTAAATTTGGCAGTGGAATTATTGTCGAAAACTTCACCTCTTGAGGAACTTCTTCTATATCTCGAGAAGCTCGATAAGAAGCATTGTGATGTAGCCTTAGAATATGAGGCTCATAAAAAATGAGTTAAGTGTTAGTATGATCGGTCTGTTTATCCTTGGATTTTCCCCAAAGGCAATCTTGTCCTGGTCTATGATCAAGACAAAGATCCCATGGGGGTGGGCAAGTTCAAACCCATGTGGTTCGGACCATTCATTGTAAAAGAGGTCTTGGAGAAGGGAACTTACTGCCTGGTTTATTTTGAGGGAACAGCCTTGGAAGAGCCTAGAAATGGGCTATACCTTAAGAAGTACTACTCTTAGATTGGTCACATGGGTGACTTCTTGTATATATGTATAACTTCTTATACATTTTTGTCTTTTTTTGTTTTGTGGACGTGTTGTTATTTATGTCTTATTTTTCACTGTGGCATATGTCAAGTGAATCAGAGGTTTATTTTGGGTTCGTGGACAGTGCTATCTATCACACTCGAAGGCTTGCTTCTGCATCTTGGGTGATTTTCTCACCTAAAGGCCAATTGTTATCTTCTGGAGGTATTTGTCTAGGCAACGCTACAAACAATGTTGTTGAATACATCGCAGTGATATAACTGCTTCGTGACTCTTTGTCACATTGAATTTCTCACCTTCGGGTCTACCTAGATGCTTAGTTGGTTGTGTCCTAGTTAAATGGGTTTACCGCCTTTATGATCCCACTTTGCACCGATGATTACATTATGTATATCCATGTTCCTAGGAGATTTAATTATCTGACAGATACTCTAGCTAATCAAATTTTAGATTGGCATATTGCACACACATAAAATAAAAGCACACACATACACATGTAAATAGATTTGTAAAATTTCATCCATAAGACATAAAATATGTATATATATTTACATATTTTATGTCTTATGGATGACATTTTACAAATCTATTTACATAAAATAAGACATAAAATATGTAAATGTATATATATATCCAAAATAGTTTCATGAGTACATAGGTGGGCATGAAATCCTCAAAAATTTTTAGTATACATCGTTGGGCTTATGCCCTAAAAAAATACATATACAAAAAGTTCCCTCAGCACATCAACGATCTATGGTATTTAAGCATCGGGCCTATTGGCCCTGCTATAGTGAATAAAGGTGTTGGAAAAACACTGAAATAACTAGACCTAAGTCTGAGGCACCCCTACTACATGAGGCTACATAGAAGGTGGGAGATCCTCGATCTAGGCCATATGTACAGAACGAGTGAGTGTAGTGAGTTTGTGCTCTACTCATCGCAAAACTCTATCAGCCTCTCCATCCGGGGGTCCTCGGAAGATGTTGACCCTCTGGCTTCTACTGGTCCTACCTCAGGTTGAGGACATCGTTGAGTCCTAGAAAATTCATTTGGTCACACAGGTCCCACATCTATACATAACATATACACAAGTCAGTACTCTATACACACATAAAAAGGATATATACGAAATTTAAAAATTAAATAAACTTTAAAAAATGTGTTACCTATATTGCCTCACTCCTCGCTGGGAGGCACAGGCATGCTCAGGTCTCTAGTGAAGTTGATCCCAGCATATGGGTAATCCTCGATCACCAGGATCTGTTGTGACCACCAGTCAAAGAATTTGTCATCGAAGGCCTCTATGGTCCTCCCTCCACCCTGTCGAGGTAGAAACATTGCCCACTTGGACACTGCTAGGAAGGAGGCTACATGCCCCCGTACCATCTCTCTAAGACTAATATTGGGAACCCTCTCGAATAAGAAGGAGAAAAAAATGGTACTGAACTTGTTGAAACATATATATTTTTCCAAACCTTAGACTAAAAATAAATTTCATTTTTTGTTTAAATAAAAAGAGCACAAAAAATACATTTGTATAATCACCGTCGAAATAAAGTCCTCTGATCAATACAAAGGTTTAAATGCCTTAGAATATTATGGATCTGCCCTTTGTTTAAGAAAAATTCAAAACACTAAGACAATTTCCAAAATTTTCGGGTTTCGGGATTTTGTGATATAAGCAGTTTAATATAGAATGAACTCTAAAATCCCGATACACAAAATCGCGAAAGTTAATTTAAAAAAATTAAATCAAGTTAATTAGAACGATTAAGAATGTTTAACAGTAATTAAAAATCATTGAAATTTCACATTTCGGGAATCTCTTCTTAAACGATAGCTTAAAATCCCAAGATGTAAACTCACGAAATCCTCTCTTAGTTGCGATTAATTAGAAAGGGTTAAACATACTTAATATAATTAATTTCAATCAGTCGCATTTTTGGGAATCGGGAAATTATCATACATCACACCTAAAAACCATGAGGAATGAAGTCTCAAAAACATTAAGTTCTTAAGCATGTTTAATCTAAACCTCTAACCAAAAATTAACGATATAAATTGGTTTTTCGCTCTTTCGCATTTCAGGATTTCTCAATGATATTACATCCAAAACTCCCATTCACGAATCGTTGATATTGGAAAGCATTTATTTTGGATCAATGGAAATATTTTATAGAGTAAGACGCGTATCTCTAGTTGTACCCTCCTCATTAAAACAAATAAATTCACCATCTATAGAAGCACTCTCGAGTTAAGGCGGAATGGAGGTGAATAAAAGTTTTTATTTCAAAATTCATTTTCACTTCCAGCAAAGAAGTGATTTTTACTGAAAGAAATCTTACGCCTTCTCCTCTATAAAAGGTATTCTCTTTTTATCACAAACATCATGGAACCTAGGAAAACGTTGAATAAAAGTGATGACATTGGTGAAGGCTTAAATCCGAACTCGGACGTTCTGACTGATACCACACCACATGTCGTGGATTCAGTCAGGTCCTAGACGTGGATTTTTGAAATCCTGGAGCGTGAAGTCATAAATCACCCAGATGATTTTGGAGACGAAAATATTGATAAGCACAGAACTAAACTCAGTGTTATAGCAGAGGTTGAAATTCATAAAATTTCTACATGGCTCAAACTCATGCCATACAATGACATGATAAACTGGGCTCTGGAGAACACCGATGTGCAGACCAGGAGCATCATAAATCATCAAAAGGTTGTTGTCATCTCTTTCAAGCCAGAACACATTCAAGTAATGTACAATTTATCCCCTGTTTCTAAATATATTTACAATGCTGCATTCGTAGAAGAGTTTCAAAGAAAGGAATGTACAGAATTTGACCAAACCTATCCAGATATAATTAAAACATGGTGGGGAATTCCAGCGAAATTCAAAGCTGATTCTCATCGTGTTTATGCCATCGCATCATTAAAAAATATATGGTATATATAGCCATGATGTTATAAAGACTTTTCGGAAGGAAAATCCCTACCCATTTCCCAGTGAAATGGGTATCAATCATGCATGAAGTAGCCGAAGGTTTCACTTTTGATTGGGCTAAGATTGTGTCTGATAACCTAACCAAAGAAATTGTTGAATACCAAATGGAAAATTCAAAAGGCCAACCTGCATCTTTTTATATGTATGCATATGTCATGGATGCCATCTATTATATGACTCCATTTCCCTTGATGAATTGGAGCTAGAACCCAACTTATGCATAACCCATCCATTTCTATCATTCTAAACTATGGGAAGAAAAGGTTAAAGAGTTATTTTATGAAGTATGTCACTATGCAGTGATTCCTATTCATCAAGAGTTTTATGGTTATCCACCCCCTTGGATTTCAGAGAAAATTATGGAAAACCTTAAAACAATTGCAGATTGTTTTATTGAATATAATTTCTCTTATATTAGAGTTTTTGGATTCTCAATTCCCCCTCATGATCTCTCAAAGTTTCTACCTGACAGACTAGTGTGCAAAGAAGTGGCATACCAAATAATAACATGAGGCATAGGAAAAGAGTTAAAATCAGTTCAGAAGAAATTCTGGCCAGTTTTTCCTCTACAGGTTGGAAGGTTTTCACTGCTAAATTTTGTTCATTCTAAGGTGGAAGCTATAGCATTAGAGGAGGTTAAATTGGTTTACATTGAGCTCAGAAGGCATGATCCATATCAAATTGTGGGAAATCACCTAGCTCAATGCAATATGAAAACATATGAACATGAAGACTCCCCTTGTGACGACATATTCAAAGGAATCAAATCTTATGAGGAGGTACTAGACAGGGTCAAGCTTTACCCCCTGACATACAGGCCATCTTTTTCTCTTTTCAAAAACACATATGAAGTGGGTTGCCCAAGATACTGCAGGGAGAACTGATAACCACTCCTCTAGAACAACAAAGTATACCTCCAGGTTTTGAACCAAAGTCCTTTGGTAAGCAGACTGTTGAGGAAACCCCAAAGAATCCTGAAGTGTCCTCACAAGGATTAGAAACTTCACAGACAGAACATCCAGAGTCTAAAATAGGTTTTAAATCCGAGACACCTCTAAAAAAAATCAAATGATATTTCCTTTATCATCAACTACTCCTGTTGATACCCCCAGAACAACAGAAGGAATGCAATTCACAGAGTTAGGCAGTCCTATTATATACCTAAGCCCTTTATAGTCAAGTTTAGGGATTCCCAGTCTTGAAGTTATATATGCAAGTGATCTCACCCTGATCTCTATTGAAGAGATACCTTCCTCTAACTTCTTTTTCAGTAAGAAGAGGAAATTTGTGGTGAAACAAGAAATGCATCTGAAAGAAGGTACAATGGTAAAAAAGCACAGACTATTATTAGACGGGCAAAATTTGGAAGATGAAGATTTTGCTACAGAGGTGGCGGGATCTTTGGGAGCCTTTACAATAGCCAACTTATTTTCTATTGATAATATTAAAGTAAGGTTGAGACAGAGAAATCAATAAGTCAGATGCAATATCTAATAAGGAGTTTAGAGAATAATGTAAAAAATGAGGTCAACAAAGAACTTGAACAGGCTAGAGACAAAGATAGACAAGAGATTCAGCAAATTAAATCTGATCTTGAAGAAGTACAAAAGACTTCTCAAGTAAGCCAAGGGCAGGTCATCCAGCAAGAAGAATTAGTAAGGCAGTTGCAAACAAAATTGAGTTCTATTGAAAGCCATGTTGTAAATATAACAGTGTTTTAAGCCCAGACACTAGAGTTCCATCAAAAGATGGAAGAAGTACAACAAAACTTGTTTTCTAAGGTAGGTATCATCCAAGATTATTTTCAGGAGATAAGTCAATCAATAGATAATATCCTTTTCAGAGAAAAAGAGGCTAATCTAGCCCGAACCACCTTTCAAAAGGCAATCATATCTTCGGCTAGACAAGAGGTACTAGTAACTCCCAAATTGACTGTCGCAGAAGAAATCAGGGGTGATATCATAATAAAAGCATGGGAGGTTAATATAGGCGAGAGTAATAAAATGGAAAAAGAAATAAAGGAATAGTGTGAAGAGGCTTTTGATTTTCTAGATAAAAATCACTAGGCATTGGAAAGGACAATTGTGTTGGAGTATTAGGGAAAATCAATGTCGCAAAGCATCAATTGGACATCAAATAAATCTTAAATGAATCTCATATTGAAATTTCACAGTTGAAGTTGGTTTACATCGCTCAAATGGATAGATGATTGGTAAAGCTAAATCTACAGTTGCAGTCAATAAATTTTGAAGGTGAAAGAATTGAAGACAGGTTGTCGAAATTATAGAGAAAGTTGTATCTTTTTTAGGCAAAGGATGTGACAGAGCCTTCCAGAATTTTAGTACAATTTCTAAGCAGGTGCGTCGAATGTCTTAAACCAGGTGAAAGAAGTACTTCAAATAAATAATGAAGTAATACATGCATGCTTGTTCTGCCAATATGAGAAAGATATAGAAAGGAAACAAGTGGAATGGTTCAAGTTTCTATTTTGTAACCGTTAATACCCAGGAGTAAGGAAAATTCCAACCGTCTAGGGTTGGTAACCTTTTGTATAAATATAATTTCAAAAGACTTAAAGAAGGCTTTTTCCTAGTTGATTGTAATAGAGAGATCTCTCCTTTTCGAGAATTAAGACAAATGCAGACTAGAGACTCCATATTTCGTCAATCTTGAGTTATGTGTTCTTTTGTTCTTTCGTATTCCATCATTTTATTTATATGTCTTTGATGAATGCTTAATCACAACTTAGTACAACATATATTGTGGTTATATGCTTCATTTAGTTATCTGATTGTTTACATCTTTTCCTCTGTGTTGTCTATTAGCGAATACAAGACCTATGAATTAGTTAGATTACCACTTTTCATTCTTCATTAAAGGTTTTACATCCATTTTTCCTCTTCTGTATCAGAGTGAGATTCTTATGTGATTGATGCCTCACTTTGTTAACAACTTTATGTTTTTCTTTCATCACATTCATTATTTTCAAATTTGACTCAGACATGGAAAATGGCCTTTGAATTGTTATACTATTAATTTGATTTCAGAAATTTTTCTCATATAATTGAAGACAAGAAAAAGCAAACATAAAAACAACAGATCATTTTATTTTCTTTCCTCCATGACTGTACCTATGGAAAGACATCCTAATATAAAACCTGGCCTCACAAACCAGACTAGCATCACTTTAACCTTGTTTAATACCATCTTAGAAAATGATAACACCCGGGTTGAACTTGAACTTTCATGGCCAGTGATTGAACAGGACATAAGCATCCAGGAACGTTGGGAAGTTAGGCAAAGACAACTCAGAAATCAACCATAGCTTCTTTCCCTAAAGAATTGAATTTAATTCATATTTTAAACTCTCTTTATCTTTGGATTCCTTGACATTATACTTTGAAGCCTTAATTATAAACTTGGGAACAACATCTTTTTGGCACCATTGTCGGGGAACGAAGAAACGGAGTTATTTTTCCTTGGGAAGAATGACATCGATAGGTTTCTTTCTTTGATAGTGAAAAAATATCGAACACTTTATAAGGTTATTTTTATCCTTCACTTGGCGACTCCACGATTAATAAACTAGCTTCTAATCAAAAGAATACCAGAAAGAATCCAGACGATAATCATACCTTCCCTGTCTCTGATCCTGAAAAACTTCTAAAAACAAGAAGATACCTTAAACATATTGCTTCATCATTGAGTAAGATTTATCAACCCAAATCCACACAGTCAAATACTAAGGATCTACTTGAACAGTCAAATACCCAACTCATTTTCAGAGAAACATCCATTGATAGAATCGAAACCCTAGAACCTGAGTTGGTGTTATCTGAATTTAAAACCGAAACTTTTCTAACTATCTCCTTTACCAATAGAAGTAAAAGATCCATATCACTTCCCGCCTCAATTAGCATTTCAACAGTTCTATAAATTCAGTCTACAACCTCTCAGAATTTAGAAGAATATATTGTATACAGTGACTCGACTCCTATTAGTTCTCCTGTGTACACATCCTCTGAGTCCGAAGAAACCAGTCCTCTTTTTCTAGTTCCCTATTTTTCAAATTTCCTGTCTCCTGATGGTCAGTTCTCTAAAACCATTTCTCTTTATCCAGACATAACCGAAAGGTTTCCACATATCCTTAAAAGTCTTCTCTTTAATCTACAAGTTTTACCCTCTAAATTATCAATGGATGCGGCCAGAGGAGGTGGTGCTTCCGGGGGAGGAGGGGGCAGTCAAGTACCACCCCCACCTCCTAGGATATTTGCCAAAGTAGCTACTAGGCATGCCCCTTTGGTCCTCCTAGTCCCTCTCCATGATCTACCTGAAAATTATATGAAAAATATGTCAAAGTTTACTGAAGAGGGAGATTTAATTGCCACCAAACACATCAATTTCTTTGACCAATTTGTTGCTATCCTTTTCCTAGAGCATGAAGAGGTTTACTCGAGGCTTCTCTTTCATAATTTCGAAGGTTAGGTGAGAACCTGGTTCCGAGGACTCCCAGTAGGGTCCATAGGATCATATGATGAGTTAGAAGATTCTTTTATTAGAAAATGGGGAGAAAGGAAAGATCATCTCTATTATCTAACCAAATTTGGGGCTCTGAGAAAGAAAAATTTGGAATCAATTCTTGAGTTTACCCAAAGATTCAATAAATTATATAATAAAATTCTAGTTGAGGTTAAACCTTCCGAACCTACAGCAAAAGTAACTTTTGTTGGGGATTTTGATCCGAATTTTTCTCTACTATTGAGAGAAAGCAGATCCGTTGATCTCACTAAAATGCAGGATGACATAGAAATCGAATCAAACATGATGGAGTTGGGAAAATTAAAAACGGGAAATAAAGAAACTAGACGGTATATAAAACAAGCGGGACCCTATGGATCTGGGAGGTCTTCATAAGATAAGATGGATGACATGGCGAGAATACTTAAATAATTGTCGAATAAAATCTTGAGAATGGAATTAGACCAATCAAAGAATGATCAATTCCCTAGAAAGGATTTTAGAAGGAATCCTAACCCCCAAATACAACAAAGACAAATTAAGAATGAAGATCAAAAAATTCAAACCTCCTTAAAAAATGAAAATTTTATAGGACGAGAAGACATGAAAAATTTTGAGTTAGAAGAAGATATAAATAATCTTGGCGATGATTTTCAAGAACCTTATCCAACGAGACAAGATTATGAAAAATCCTTAAATATGGAATACAGGTCTGAAAATGACACAAATAGAAATATTACAGAGGATTCATCTTATCAAGGAATCGTTGATAATATAATGGTTGAACTCCAACAGAAATATAATATGAGGGCTAGAAACAGGAAAGTCACAACCGCCCCATCGAAGAAAATTATGCCGAGAGGGGAAACAGATGAGGCAGCTTCAAAAGCTGTTGAAAAACAGATTGTTAAACCCAAGACTGCTGACACACAGTCTACCAAGACAAATCCAGTAGAAACACCAGTTATTAACACAAGGAAAGTGGAGGTTCCTGTGGCTGAAACAAAAACATCACAAATAAATAAGATTGAAAAGAAGGGAATAGAAGCCCAAACCAAAGAAGTTGATAAAACAACGGGAAATTTCAGTCTAGAAAATGAAATTAATAAAATCAAAATCCCTATACCTTTAGTTGAGCTGGAAAAAAATCCAGTGTATAGAAAGAAAATCGCTAACATAATTAATTTTTCAGACAATGAAAGTCAGGATGACGTTATAAACTTAGAAGACGATAAGCCTAATATAATTTTTGGTCCACATTCGAAGGTGCCAGAGATATCGTTGCCCCTTTCTATATCACACTAAATGTGCACGATCACCTACTCCACAATTGCTTGTTGGATTATGGAGCCTCTCACAATGTAATGCCTCAAGCCATTATGGATAGACTTGGTCTCAAAATCACTCGACCATATGGAGACTTCTATTCTTTCGATTTGAGAAAGGTTAAATGTGTAGGTATGATAAAAGATTTAGTAGTCAATCTTGCATAGATTCTTATTAAAAGTGTTCTAATGGATGTGGTTTTTATTGACATACCACCAAAGTATGGCATGTTGTTATCCAGGTCTTGGGGCACCAAACTTGGAGGATCCCTCCAACTCGACATGACTTACGCCACCATCCTGGTCTTCGAAGGATAGTTCACATGCTTGTACAGAGAAACAAGGTTGGCATTTACGGTAAGTGATCCTCTGAACCCAAATAACTATCTTGTTTACTTTGTCAAACAGGATTTATGGAATTGTATTTTATCTATTGAATATTATTTAGATGTATGTATAGAAGAAAATTGTACAGAAAAAGAAAGAAGAAAAGATAAGTAAATATGTATATAGTTCTAGAGTTTGGAAAATTTATTTTGACGGTGCTTCATCTTGTGAAGGAGCAGGAGTAGGAGTATTATTTGTAGCATCCGACGATGAGTTCATCATTCCTTTTTCTTACATATTATAGTGGGACATAGATTATACTAACAATGTATGTGAGTATGAATCCCTAGTCTTAGGATTAGAAGCTACCAGAAAATAAAAGATTAAGAACTTAGAAGTCTATGGTGATGTTGAACTGATCATAAAACAAATTAATCGTTAATACCAGGATAAGAACCCAAGGTTAAGATCATAAAGGAACTATTCCTGGGATCTAATCGATAATTTCGTCTCATCGGTTAATGTTCATTACATTCCTAGAACTAAGAATCAACTCGCAGATTCATTGGCTAAAGAGGCCTCAACTTTTACACCTCTAATGGTTTTCAAACTTAAATACCATATAGAGATGAGATATAGACCTTCCATACCGAATAATATACAACATTGGTAGGTTTTCAAGGATATGAGCAAATCAGAAAATTTTTAGAAATGGTGGATGACTTTACCGAAACACATGTCGATCAAGAAAATGAAAATGACCCCGCTTGGATCATGCAGGAAGGGGAAGATATTCAAGAGTTTCAAGATAAGATTGCTAATCACTGTATGCTTATTTTGAAAAAAAATCAGATCCCCAAAGGCCCGATCCCCTTAGAGAGGTTATTTAATCATGACAACATTCTTTTGAAGTCCACCTTACAGCCTCAACCAGAAGAGGTTGAAGATTGCGATATAGGCACCAAAGAAAATCCTAGGTTGGTAAAATTATCTAAGTACCTTCCTCCTGAAATAAAAAGTAAGTATGTTGAGTTGCTTAGACAATATAAAGATGTTTTTGCTTGG